>LWMJ02000907.1:0-24422 GCA_001693035.2 Taenia asiatica
TTTAGAGGAGCCATAATCGCGATTTGACGCAAACGCCCCATCAGATATTTTAATGCTGGCTGTTAACTTCAGGCGAGATAACCCCGTTCCGGCTGCAGTTCCCATTTTTTCTCACGAATAAAAACCCTTTGAGAGGTTAAAAAAGAGAGACCTTGTCAATCCAAATCGGAGCAAGTGACACCTGTTTCGCAACTTAAAAATGCAAAACAAACCCTTGGCATCTTGGAGGGGAAGCAAAAGAGCATGACAGTGAAGTGTCGCAAGCCATTTCTGGCCATTTCAGCATGAAAGAGCAGCTAGTATTGGTACGGAAGGGCCAAGGGGCTTAAGTCAAAGGCAGTAGGAACCGCAAAGGCAGAGAAGTTTGCGTCGCAAAAGAAACTTATAATAATTTGCTTTCTGCACTAACCATCGCATTTTAGCCAGGACCTCTTAAACCACCTATGAGGCTGGCAGGTGGCAACTTTATTTCTACAGGGGCAACGAAATAGCATTTGCCAGCTCTATAGTCAACGATACAGCCTGCCAAATTTTGACGCAGCCGGAGTTTCTCCCCATTGTCAACTGCAGGTAATGAGGAATGCATCGCTTCTGTGTTGTACAAAAGAGCAAATATCACCGTCAATCTAACAGAGGTAGCTTACGTGCTGTTCCACATAATATAAGACAGCTCTGTGAAGTTACTGTTTATTAGCATTTGACAACACGATTTTACAAACCCAGAGTTAAAAGAGCTTTGTGCAAGACTCATTTTAATTGCAGTGCAGAGGTGAGGCTGCGAATATTTGCTGACCCCCGAAAATTGGTTGTCTCAGTAAATGGTAATTACTCTTTTAGGATGGTTTTGCTTGCCTCTGCTACCAATGCTCTGAACTGAAATTGCGCTCGTGAGCGCCTCGTAGCTTATTGATTTCTTCCAACCAGTCCATCCGCAACTACTTCGATTCAAACGCTCATACCGACCGATAATTAGCACAGGTTAGTTAGCGGTGAGGAGGAGGTCAATCGCATAAGTTGAAGTTCAGTTTGACTACCTATTCATTCACCCGCTTGCGTCTCCGCAAAATGCAAAATGTTGGATAAGATTATAAAATCGCGGCCTTTTAGCCCGTGCTTAACAAAACGAATTATTTGGCTTGAAAGAACCCCATTTGAGCTGGTAGCAGTTGATGAAAGAAGCAATGGGTGGCGTTTTCATAACGCAGACATTCGTCAAATGAGAGGGTCCACACACAGAGTAGCCCTTATCTCTGCCAGATTGGAGGTCTTTTTGTATCAAATCGTATTTATTTGCTTCCTCCTGGATGTCTTTAGGCTGGGTCGGGTTTAATTTCATTCCTCAAGAACGAGTAATTTTATGGCCTTAAGCACATTCTGCATGTCAATGAAACACATTCTGGACAGTACCACAACACATTTTGCCTTTAAAGAAGTCTCGATGCGGTGAAGTGATACAGCGAGTCAAACGGATTCCATTCGCAAGACCGTACCTAAAAGTTAAGCGATGGTACCCTTTCTCTAGTAGATTCGTCTCGAATTTCCGCCTCTGACCCATTAAAGGAATTGTCAAGCTTTCTTTAAAGCTATGCCTTAGCACCTTGCACTAATAACTGGCACAAATTTGACACACATTTATGGAAAGTGTAGCTAAGCTGAAATAAAATAGTGAAAATGTAGAAGAACTCCACTCAAGTAAGGTCCTAGTATCATATCACAGACCTCATCGTGTTGTTCTTCATAAGCAATCAACAAAACAGTCGCCATCGTGCCCTTTTATTTGGTGCCGGATTAGCTCTTGCCAAATTTTGGGTTTCAAAAATATTTCATACAAATCGGAAGTTGCGCAAGTAAACATGGATAAAACGGCCCGGATTGAAATGCGCATTGGCAGTCAACAAAGTGGCAACCATATCCGCTTGATTGGTCATAACAGCTCGCATAAACGCCATGTAAGCTTGCTTGTCATGCTGCTCAAAGCTTTTTTTGCTGCTTGTTTTAAGTTGCTTACAGCATTCCTGCTGAGTTGGTGTGCTCGGTGTGATTTACACGTGCTCTGTGGTTGAGCAGGCATTCAGCCACCTCTGTGTGACCCGATGACTCGGCCTGATGGATTGCAACGTATTAATATATAATCAGGTCTGCTCCTTTGGGTTCACGCTCTAAGAGCGGTCCCACTGTCTCTAAGCTGCGCTGCAGACGCAAATAACCATTATGATAGCAAAAAGTCGATGTCGAAATGCAAACTAAATTGGTTTTACATGCAAAATAAAAGCTTTTTGCTGATTTGCCTGCAAGTGTCAAAGCGAACCCTTTGTTTTTATTCCGTTAAAAAATTAATGTGATGCTTCTGATGAGCACGCAACGAACAGCCTCAGCAGCATGCATCAAGAGACCGAGTTTCCGTCGATTGCCGCTTCTATGGATCTGATGCTACTGATGCTTTGTGTCCTAACAGCACACTCATCACTTCATAGCGCACATTTTTGTGGCGGCTATCATTAGCAACGTTTTGCCTTTATTTATCACCAACACAATTAAGTCTACTGAAAAAAATCAGTGGTTAGAAAAGACCATGTTAGTATTACGAAGATACGTTTCCACACTTACAAGAGCAGCTTAAAAGTCGTAGAACCTATTAGCTTCCAGTGCACCTTACGAAAGATTGCCATCACAAATATAAACTTACTGTTAACACAAACTAGCAATACGGCTGTTAAAATGAAGGTTTTAGTGGTCTGGGTTGCTATTTGTTTAGGCAGTCAGGCCTTCGAAGTGATTTGGGCGAATAATGCAGTGCACGCCCAATTGAAGCTACTGGCGAACTCCGTCCTCATCATTGTCGTGAGCGCCTCATAACAATGCCATTCTCCACATAAAATTCGGGTAGACCGTCTGTACTTTGCTCACTCACCTACAAAAGCCTTTAATGGTTGTATCGCAAAAACAACGTTTTACATCTTTTACTGGGACGTAGAGCAGATATGTGAGGGACAAATTTCAAGTTTTTAGTGTTTTTATTTTTGCAAACATAGTTGTAACATTACAAGTACATGCATTACTTCACATCCTTCTGTTCACCTATCATGCTGTAGAGGTTGTGAGCCTAACGAGTGATACTTTTGAGAACCTTCTATCAGCAGAGTCACCGACCTTCGCTTTGTATAAGTTAATTCAGTCTGCTCACCTAAGCTGCAACAATAAGCAATGGTTTGCCACACATGCATTAAAGCACAAAACGAGGAAGTTCTTTGTAGTTTTCTCTATAAAGTTAGAGTAGAGATGTACAAAAATCGTTTGCGTTCAAAAATATGCATTGCAATCTTTGATTATGCCAATGTCTAATATTTTCTTAGGTCTTTTATTTGAAGTTCAAAAATAGTCCGCATTCTTTGTGCATGTTTGCTTGTTTAGAAACATTGGAATTATGCTGACAAATTATTCATTTGTCAGCCTTATAAATCGGCCTCCATCACATTGCAGAAAAGCAACGTTTTAACTCCATGTGCACATTTTGAAAATTATTAAAGCCGNGAAGGACCGCTTATCAAATGACCAAAATGGAAGTTGCGGGCAGGCTTGTCATTGATTCCAGATGGCAACAGCTTATATTGTAGAAATAAGATGTCACGCTCATCCATGCAGCTTTCCACTTAGTGTTTTCTACAAATAATAGTCCAATGCTGTACTTCTGACGGGACATGCTCGAAACCGAGAAAGGTCATTTCTTAAGGGTGTGCTGCCTTCCGCACTTCGGATTTTCTCTAGTGTGATAACACTTGGCTCATACATATGAGGATATGGCGCTATGAGGTCAGCCGTGCCTGAGTCACTGTCAAATTCAGCTCACAACGGATTAAGGCCAGACGGGGTATACCAGGGTGTCGTCCAGCTCTATCTGATTAGAGAATGGGCCCAGAGATGCTGGTGGCCGACTTGAATGGGACAACGCCAATGCAAATGTGTATTTCAGTAGCCGAACTACTTCAAATCACACAATAAACCAAGTGTAACCATCCTTCTTAGACTCGGACCTACTGGGCTCTTACCGTTATAAAGTCTTGAAGTGATCTGAGTAGCTGCTACGATCAATGAGTAGTACTCATTATCCAACCCAAATTCATCATGCCACCCTAAATTCCACTGTGGGGATTGTTGCAATCAATTAAATGCTCTTTACCTTGACGTTGCTTTTAGCACCTCTCAGCCACTCCTTCTTCACCCTATTGCTGCTGCTTTGTAAGCAACATTGCAATCATAACTGGTGTCCAAAATACCTCCTTCCACCGCCTCTCCAAGCATTTCGGTCCCTTTGCTCCGGAAATAGTTTTTCCGCCCTACACTTTCAGTCAACCTGATAAGCAAGGCAATGTTTTAACCAAAATTCTTATCAATGACGCATCCTATTGTGAAGAAGAGCGGTGGACTGGAACGGTTACTGGATCAACAAGAAAAGCACTCAAACAAACATTTAGACGTCGCTTAATTTCCTACGGCACACTGACGTAACTAATAGCGCAGACTCTGTCAAGGATTCGATTGACGCTATCAGTCCTTCAAGACCTAGCTGATCTGAGCAGACTATTTGAGGTCCCTGAGGGAATCCCTTATTTATTAGGTCCTAGTAGCCTAAAAATTCGAAAACTCTTATTCTGCGGATCGTGTCTAGTTTGCGTCAGATTTGTGGCCCCAAATTAAGGCACAAACCTCACAGTAGTTTCCACGTCCTGACAGCGGAAGCATACGTTCAGGTGAATACTATGAGTAACCACCACCTGATTATTCTCGAAACAAATCTCAAGTCACTCCATAGCAGCGGAAGTAAAGTTGAGCCAAGTCTTCAAACTCAGTCTTGAGCAAAGGAGAATAGTCGAATTATATAATGCCGCACAGCACCTGATTTCGCGAGTGTGGCATCGTGGTAAAAATAAACGTGGTTTAAGACACTTCTAATTAAGTTTTTAAAACAGTAAGTTGCTTTTCACGGGTGTGCCTGGGCTGCTGATTGCGCTGGAAACATCGTAAGGATTATGTATGATAGAACACGAGATGAAGATGACCAATACGGCTGCATAGTGCATTTGGTAAAATCTTTGCAATTCCTCAAGTATGAGGTAATCCACGTTGGGATCGCCCACATTCCCTCAGACAATGATTGTTAGAGTCTCACAAGCCTCAAAGGAATGCCTGTTAACAACTGGTCCAACCTGCCAAATTGGAGATGTTACGACGGGGCCTCCGGAAGATTTGAGAGTAATTGGGGTGACGACCACACATCAACCAAGAGATGAATCATGTGGTCAGATTTTTTATGCACACACAGCAATGTTTTGCTACTTTTGTTCATGATTCTTTTTTGGATGCATGATTGACTTAAGAGCGCTTCAGGTACAAATGTTTATATCTAATGTACCTGAATCCAAGTACCACAATTTCCATTGGAATGCGCTTAACAGTTTTGATGAATAAACTGGGGTGCAAAGAGTGATAGGTGCTGCTCTAGGAGAGGGGTGTTGTTGAGTCATTTTAATGCATTTGAAAGCGTAAAGTTGAGCCTTCGTAAGTTTAACCAATACGTATGGAAGCGTGTCATCAATTAAGCACGAAACCACTATCGACTTGAAACTATTTAAGCATCCTTAGATCTTTTAATCTATTCTGCCACTTTGGCTTCTGAAACCCATAAGTTATTTATATTACCTCAGTTTATGGCAAGTTGATGGTGTAATGCATCATTTTCGGAAAATGTGGCGGGTTTGATACGCTACGGCTGCATAAGGGATCGTTTATCGATGAATCAGTCAGCAGTCCACCAGTGGCAGAACAGTCTACCGTATCAATTTCATTGCCGTTGCAATTTATGCTGCCTTAAGAGGATTACGAATTTCTCACCTTGAGCTACTGCATTCTTTGTCTAGAAAAGGATTGAAGGAAAAGTGGCGTGGCTATTTAAATAGATGTTGCAAACCAGACCAATAGGATGACAGCTAGGTGAGGTCAATCCAAATCCTCTTCCCGCAGCTGTCATATATCTAAACATCAGCTCCGTCGTGCAGTCCGTCCATGATGGCGCATCTCCATAATGGTGGGTTTCACTGACCTTATTTCTCCTTCAGCCTAAATCTTTCTATTTTAAATTACTTTTCAAGTTTATAAGGCACCCATGACACTAGCCGTCACATACGTCCCTAACACTTTAGGCACGTGATGACTCACAATGTAAATTTACCACACTTCCACCTTAATTGAAAGCAAGATTATGCAAACCTTAGATCACTTAAGCTTCTGAAACCCATAAGTTATTCATATTTCCCCAGTTTATGGCAGGTTGTTGGTGCAAGGCATAAGGGATTGTTTATCGTTGAATCAGTCAGATGCCTACCAGTGGCAGAACGGACTACCGTATCAATGTCATTGCCGTTGCAATTTATACTGCCTTATGGGGATCACGAAATTCTCATGCTTAGCTACTGTATTCTTTGCCTAGAAGAAGGAGTGGAGGGAAAAGGACCGACGTGATTGCGCGACTATTCAAATGGATAGTGCAAGCTAGACCAATAGGATGGCAGCTAGGTGAGGTCAATCCAACTCCCCCTCCCACAGCTGTCATTTATCCAAACTTCATCAACTCCGTCACGCGGTCCGTCCATGCCAACGCATCCCCATAATGGTAGGCTTTACTAATCTCATTTCTCCTTTTGCCTAAGTCATTCTATTTTACATTATTTTTTTAAAGTTTTATTAAGCACCCATGACATCGACATTCACACACATCCCTAACACTTTAGGCACGTAATGAATCACAATGTAAAATTGCCACGCTTCCACCCGAATTGCAATTAAAATTATGCGGACTCCTTAATGCTACGGACTTGGTGAATCTCTGCATTAGCATTCCAAGCTGGAGTTGGATCCTATCCACCCGGCGATTCTCCACTGTTCTGTGCCGGCACATTAATCAGTGCACCTGGCTAGCCAATCGTGTCCACCTGCTGCTCTTCCCCCAATCCTCACCAATTTCTTTGCAGAATGTTTTAAAAACCCTTCGATGTCAAACGGAGCAAACTGACTCTTGTGAGCATCTTCTATCCAACCTTGGTTGGGACCTGGTCCACAAAGCTATACGCTTTCTCATTCCGCCTAACTTTAAGGTACATTTAATGTCGAAATTGGAAAGAATAGTACGGTAAAAAGCACTTAACTTTGAATCCACTGATGGCGTTTCAATGAACATGTTTCCAATGTGTATGCATGTTGTTTCTGCGAATGGAAGCATCTTTATTAGAGACGCTGCAGACGGTGTAACAAGATGCATTTTGAGATGGTCAATGTCTAATCAGGGTTCCGTAAGCACTGCGTGCTTGAAAGAACGAGATTGACTGGACCTCTGCGACTGCATAATCGGCCTAGTGGATTCTTCGCGAGTCCTCAAAGGTGATTTAATATCCACCCTAGAGGCTCTAGTACCAACATAATCTGCCTAGTGGATTCTTCGCGAGTCCTCAAAGATGATTTAATATCCACCCTAGAGGCTCTAGTACCAGACCAAATTTTAACGATTGCGGTCATCATCAATGGAAGGAGAAATGGGTCAAGTTAGATGGATTGTCTTGTGAGATTCCTTCAAACTCCAGGCGACTCCAATACCACGAATTGGAGACTGTGGTGCATCAAGCTCCATAGAGGGAAATTAATCAACTGGCCTAATCTGTTGAGATGGGGCTGTCATAATGTGATTTCCAAAAAGGTAAAGGGTTGTCAAGATGACTGTTTGCCACCTAAGAGACAGTGCACATGAGTGAAAATTCTGTACAGTAAAAGTGTACTTCTGATTTCGCTATTTTTCGAGCTGGAGCATTGTAAAATGAGGCATCAAGCTAGAAGCAGGTTGCGCAAAACGCCAGGGCTAAGGCTGAAGGGCAGCCCATACCGAGGATTTTTATCAAATATTAGCATACGCTCACTCACACATATGTGCTATGATAAAATGACGGAGAAGTGAAGCGAAGTCTGTGAATGGGATGAAGCACGGACAGCATACATTGTGATTGCAGACTAGTTAGAGATTTAGAACTTGTTTGAACATGTAGGAGGATAAAGGCTAATAATAATGGAGTGGTCTGGCAATTTCATTACCTCTTTGATGCCACAAGAGCATTCCGTAGGTTCTGCAACAAGTTAGGCACATCGGACAATACGGATCCAAGCCAGCTGAAATGCACCAAGCATAAGTTAAGAAAGATGCAAAAGCTCTGATGTGCTTAATCCGATTAGACAATTTATTGCACGCTGCATCAACACTTAGGTTATGTCAGGAGCTGTTTCATTTGATAAGTTTTACCTAATTTGTAGCCTAATACGCAATCACTATGCACAAACACAAGCACTCAATTTCATTACCTCTTTGATGCCACAAGAGCATTCCGTAGGTTCTGCAACAAGTTAGGCACATCGGACAATACGGATCCAAGCCAGCTGAAATGCACCAAGCATAAGTTAAGAAAGATGCAAAAGCTCTGATGTGCTTAATCCGATTAGACAATTTATTGCACGCTGCATCAACACTTAGGTTATGTCAGGAGCTGTTTCATTTGATAAGTTTTACCTAATTTGTAGCCTAATACGCAATCACTATGCACAAACACAAGCACTCATGCAAAAATGCAGCCTTCACTGGTGCGCGTGTTCATGTGCACAGAAAAGCATGCGCACAAGGTGCATTAAACAATGAGCGGTGCCTACCAGGATGCGCGTTAACCAAGCGTGACACGAAACCCCTTGTACGCCTACTGTCTTGCATTTTGATGGAGAGAACGTCAAGTTGCACGAGACCCTGCAAAGCAGGCTACGATTAATGTAGTGAGCGAGCAAAGGGCCTTCTGGATCTCTCCTCAAAATTACACGCGATTAAAGCGCTGAAGAGCAGTCGTCGCTATGCGTTTGGCCACGACTTTGGTCACTGCAGGCGTGCCACTAAAATTTGCTCCAAATCAATTACTTGCTTCTTCGTATTGTGCTCCTAACTGCCCGTCAAAGAAGACGTTTTACCGAATTGAGGTTTTCGAAAAACCATATATTGATATGCTTGAAACAGCTCCATCCCTTTTAGCAGGAAAGTGCAAATAATCCTTTTTTAACCCATAAAGCATGTGCATGAAGCAGAGGTTGTGAGGTGCTGTTCCGAGCTATCCGAAATTTTGGTCAATTGTTCATGCATACTAAAGATGGCTTTACACGGCACTCGTCATTTCCTAGTTAGCACTATGCTGTGCATTGAACGTGCGCAATGTGTTACAGGCAGATTACGAGTTCATGACTGACTGGTATTCCCGACTGTGGACCTACATCAATTTTCAGCGCCATGGGATTTGTCAGGCGGGTGCTGCTTCATACTGACTAGGTGTAGGTTCAGATGTGTGAGCTGCTGCAGTAAATGCATCAGTTGTTTGCATACAAGACCTTTACACCAGAGAAATAAGTTTCGCGCTTTACGGTTCGGGGTACTTGGGGCAAACATTTCGCCCTCGCGAAGAATGCGACTTGTTATCGCAGAGGTAAATTTGGCTTTGCGGTATTAGAGAGTGCTAAATCAACCCACATAATCAACAAAACTTCAAGACGTAAACTGTTAAGACCTTAAGGCACCCCCTATCGTGGTGCACCGAATTGTCATTTAGCAAAAGATTTCTACGATCGCAGCCATGAGGGCTCAAGTCAACCCTGGGGTGTTGTACTGTAGACCATCACTAATGAATCTCCACGATGAAAGTGTCGTTGGAAAATGAAGCCACCAACGTGAACGCACTGTTGTTGACAATGAAATAATGATCAAACCAGCAGATTTAGATCAGTCCGACAGCTGTGCTATCACTAAATGGCGATTTTTTACTAGGTGATAATTGGAAGCATGATATTTTGTTGATACGGATCTCTGAAGCAGACCACAAGGTGATTAGCATGCACTACAAACAAAATTTAAAACAATAATTTCAAGCAATCTAAGCGTTTGCCGTTTGGAAACTATTTCTGTAACATATCCATAAATGGCCTCGATTGCTGAGAACCTTCTTTACTCAATTCTACAAAGCACCATACATCTGCATCCTTGCTGAAGCATTTAAAAGTGCTGATAGAAGTCAGAATGGCAATAGGGGCATAAGTGGCTAGTGGGAAAATTTTGCAGCAACTTTTATTATTCCAGGATGTTTTCATTGGCCCACGTAGCCAATGCTTACGATTTGTTGAGGTACGCTGAACTAAGCTGAAGTAGCAATGCTATTCCAAGCAATATATTTTCATAACAATAGTGGCTCATGCATGGACAAGTCAAATTTTCCTTAAACGTTGTTAAATCACCTTTCATTTTTCAGTGACCACAGCCTTTTGTAAGATAACTTCACCGTCTCAAAAAAATTTGCGTTGCTGCAAGAGGGGCTCTACTACTGAAAATGACCAGAGCCCATAAAAATCGTAGAGGTGAGGATAACTAAAGGACAATAATCGTACAGCGGCAACAAGGCCAATTAAACCTAAAAGACAGCGGAGGCAGTCAACCCGTGTCGGCAGCTAGTAGAATTCGTCTGAAACTGACTCCTTAATATGAATTTCGTGGGCTGAAAACGTCGTTTCTATCCTTCATGTCCCATTCAATGCAACCAAAGTTCAGGCATCCATAAGTCCATGCGGTTAAATGATCATCCACACGTAGCAATTTTCTAACCAGGACTGCTCGTGCTCAATGTCCACGCCCAAAATATTACTCAGCATTATCTGGTGGCCTAAAATTATACCCCACTAATAAAACGCCGGTTAAATGCATTCGTTTTGGTTGTACATCCAGGCTCCTCACTCCAGGAAAGTAGGACTAAAAGTGAGCGGCAATTTGAGATCAAAAAGAAGATGAACTCGAAATTTCTTCCCTTTTCATTGCTGATCGTCGTGACCAACCAAAATATTACTCAGCATTATCTGGTGGCCTAAAATTATACCCCACTAATAAAACGCCGGTTAAATGCATTCGTTTTGGTTGTACATCCAGGCTCCTCACTCCAGGAAAGTAGGACTAAAAGTGAGCGGCAATTTGAGATCAAAAAGAAGATGAACTCGAAATTTCTTCCATTTTCATTGCTGATCGTCGTGACCATCTATTGTTAAAATGGTCCCCCAGTTGAACACTTCACCACTTGCTTGCTTCTTTGACGCGCAGCACTGTTAAAGACTAGGTGTAAAAGGTTAAAGAATACTAGGCCAGTCCCATGCAACTCGCAGGTTAGAAATCACTCAGAAAATCACCTGAACTAGTCGAGTCGCGAGAGCATTGTTGTAGATCAGCAAACACGGATGTAGAACAAAGGTACAATGAGCGCATGCATCGCGCAGAACAGGTGGGGACAAGGCGACTAGCATATAAGTAGACACACGTCAGAACGCAAGCCAGAATCAAAGAAGGCAGGGCAGTCAAAGAAATGGGCCTGGGATGTTGGTCGGGTTCGTATCCGTGGAAGTGGGCACCGTGGGGTGAGGTTGCGAAGGATTCACAAAGCAGTCAGAATTGGACAGTGTGGTCCGTGCAGAAGCCGCAATGTTGGACGCCGTGTGCTGGGTCGTGTGAGGTGTTGCCACAATGTGCACAGCCGTGTGGATGGTCGCAGCAGTGGTGGTAACCAGCAAACGCGCAACGTGTGCTCTCATTCCTGATTATCGCTTGCAACCACTTAATGAATAATTGAACATCTGTACTATTGCCTCCAACAGTCTTTTATTGAGGTGTCTTCCTGTTGGGTATGCTGAATTCATTAGCGATTTGGGAGATTTATGAATTGAGCCTCTCGCGGAGCACTCTTTGCTCTTGTGTGCCCAAGTCATAGCCAACGAGGGACAAACTTACATGATTGCCAGTTTAATTGCTCCATTGGCTGCGCATAATAGCCGTCGTCAATCTTGATGGCTAATTTGCTCAACTGTATCCATCATTATCTTACATCCCACGCAAATGCCCATCACTCTGGTGTAGGCCGCAGCGTGATTTAACTCATGTCCAATTCAGTCGACCTCGGAGCATCGCCGAGCCTCACTAAGGCTAACTAAAAAGCGTTTGAAAGTGGTGTGGAGGGGTGAAAGATCAGCACAGTGCTGTTATAATTCAGGAAGCGAATCAAATTTCATAGTGCTGCAAATGGTATTGGCACACATGCAGATGGAAGAATTTGTTGGGTTGACTTGAACCCTGAGCCACTTTCATGTACACAGAGGCATTGGCGATGATATGCACTTGCGTTGTGAGTGAAAGCATGCATTTATTAGTTTTGCACATCGTTCTTTTCTTCTTGTGCACTCGTGCTGCGCTAACTACAGGAAGTATCCCGTCTGTGCATGTATGCGTGCAGACGATGGACATGGTGGTGTGACGAGCACCGCAGATGTCAGTATTTGTGACTACATCCACTGGCCACCTTGGTACAGTAATTGATTGCGCCTATGGTTTTCCTATACCTCAAAGGCGTTTTCAGTTTGCGCGTCATCCACGTGAGCAAATGGCAAAGTTGGCAGGTTATTTGAGGTTAGTATTGAGATTTCTATGCCATAGGACGTAAAAGGTTTGTCGTGTATATAAATGCTGGATAAGGTGTTGTACACGTGCACAGCGAATTCCCATCACCTGGTTAGGTCTCCACTATTTCATTGTCATTTCAAACTGACGTATCTTGCACCATTGTAGGCGCAAATTTGTGTTTCCTTTTCAGTTTTCAAGGTCAACTACAGCATTGTCTCAGGTGCTTCCACCAGGTAAAGCTTAGGGCTTCCGACCACTCTATACGCAGTCGGGTAATCTTCTTAGGTCGGAACATTTTTCACTGTCGAAGTAAGAGCCACTTTAAAGAGAAAATCATCCGCCTATGCCGATTCCTTCAAAACTGGTTTTAAGCTCATCCGCGAGGCACTGCTGTCCTTTTACACCAAACTGCTTTCCACTATCCTCACAAATGCTCCAGTCCAAAGTAAAGGACGTAAATTGAGACAAACTGAAAGTGAGTCGAAATTCATTGCTCAAATGAGAATATTTGCAATGCCTCCTCTAGTAAAACTGGAGAATCTTGGCACTCAGCACGGGAGCCTAGCTGAATGGCCCTGGCCTCATCGTGGCTGTTAGATTTTCATACCAGTC
Organism: Taenia asiatica; assembly: GCA_001693035.2. NCBI lineage: Eukaryota > Metazoa > Platyhelminthes > Cestoda > Cyclophyllidea > Taeniidae > Taenia > Taenia asiatica. The sequence continues at coordinate 13,163 of LWMJ02000907.1, forward strand.
CGCAAACAAAGCACAGTCAAAGTGGATGTTTAGCTCAGGAACCCTTAAAGGCAGTAAGAGAAACGAATAGTTCAGTGAAGTGCTGCGCGTCAAAGAAGCAAGCAAGTGGTGAAGTGTTCAACTGGGGGACCATTTTAACAATAGATGGTCACGACGATCAGCAATGAAAAGGGAAGAAATTTCGAGTTCATCTTCTTTTTGATCTCAAATTGCCGCTCACTTTTAGTCCTACTTTCCTGGAGTGAGGAGCCTGGATGTACAACCAAAACGAATGCATTTAACCGGCGTTTTATTAGTGGGGTATAATTTTAGGCCACCAGATAATGCTGAGTAATATTTTGGGCGTGGACATTGAGCACGAGCAGTCCTGGTTAGAAAATTGCTACGTGTGGATGATCATTTAACCGCATGGACTTATGGATGCCTGAACTTTGGTTGCATTGAATGGGACATGAAGGATAGAAACGACGTTTTCAGCCCACGAAATTCATATTAAGGAGTCAGTTTCAGACGAATTCTACTAGCTGCCGACACGGGTTGACTGCCTCCGCTGTCTTTTAGGTTTAATTGGCCTTGTTGCCGCTGTACGATTATTGTCCTTTAGTTATCCTCACCTCTACGATTTTTATGGGCTCTGGTCATTTTCAGTAGTAGAGCCCCTCTTGCAGCAACGCAAATTTTTTTGAGACGGTGAAGTTATCTTACAAAAGGCTGTGGTCACTGAAAAATGAAAGGTGATTTAACAACGTTTAAGGAAAATTTGACTTGTCCATGCATGAGCCACTATTGTTATGAAAATATATTGCTTGGAATAGCATTGCTACTTCAGCTTAGTTCAGCGTACCTCAACAAATCGTAAGCATTGGCTACGTGGGCCAATAAAAACATCCTGGAATAATAAAAGTTGCTGCAAAATTTTCCCACTAGCCACTTATGCCCCTATTGCCATTCTGACTTCTATCAGCACTTTTAAATGCTTCAGCAAGGATGCAGATGTATGGTGCTTTGTAGAATTGAGTAAAGAAGGTTCTCAGCAATCGAGGCCATTTATGGATATGTTACAGAAATAGTTTCCAAACGGCAAACGCTTAGATTGCTTGAAATTATTGTTTTAAATTTTGTTTGTAGTGCATGCTAATCACCTTGTGGTCTGCTTCAGAGATCCGTATCAACAAAATATCATGCTTCCAATTATCACCTAGTAAAAAATCGCCATTTAGTGATAGCACAGCTGTCGGACTGATCTAAATCTGCTGGTTTGATCATTATTTCATTGTCAACAACAGTGCGTTCACGTTGGTGGCTTCATTTTCCAACGACACTTTCATCGTGGAGATTCATTAGTGATGGTCTACAGTACAACACCCCAGGGTTGACTTGAGCCCTCATGGCTGCGATCGTGGAAATCTTTTGCTAAATGACAATTCGGTGCACCACGATAGGGGGTGCCTTAAGGTCTTAACAGTTTACGTCTTGAAGTTTTGTTGATTATGTGGGTTGATTTAGCACTCTCTAATACCGCAAAGCCAAATTTACCTCTGCGATAACAAGTCGCATTCTTCGCGAGGGCGAAATGTTTGCCCAAAGTACCCCGAACCGTAAAGCGCGAAACTTATTTCTCTGGTGTAAAGGTCTTGTATGCAAACAACTGATGCATTTACTGCAGCAGCTCACACATCTGAACCTACACCTAGTCAGTATGAAGCAGCACCCGCCTGACAAATCCCATGGCGCTGAAAATTGATGTAGGTCCACAGTCGGGAATACCAGTCAGTCATGAACTCGTAATCTGCCTGTAACACATTGCGCACGTTCAATGCACAGCATAGTGCTAACTAGGAAATGACGAGTGCCGTGTAAAGCCATCTTTAGTATGCATGAACAATTGACCAAAATTTCGGATAGCTCGGAACAGCACCTCACAACCTCTGCTTCATGCACATGCTTTATGGGTTAAAAAAGGATTATTTGCACTTTCCTGCTAAAAGGGATGGAGCTGTTTCAAGCATATCAATATATGGTTTTTCGAAAACCTCAATTCGGTAAAACGTCTTCTTTGACGGGCAGTTAGGAGCACAATACGAAGAAGCAAGTAATTGATTTGGAGCAAATTTTAGTGGCACGCCTGCAGTGACCAAAGTCGTGGCCAAACGCATAGCGACGACTGCTCTTCAGCGCTTTAATCGCGTGTAATTTTGAGGAGAGATCCAGAAGGCCCTTTGCTCGCTCACTACATTAATCGTAGCCTGCTTTGCAGGGTCTCGTGCAACTTGACGTTCTCTCCATCAAAATGCAAGACAGTAGGCGTACAAGGGGTTTCGTGTCACGCTTGGTTAACGCGCATCCTGGTAGGCACCGCTCATTGTTTAATGCACCTTGTGCGCATGCTTTTCTGTGCACATGAACACGCGCACCAGTGAAGGCTGCATTTTTGCATGAGTGCTTGTGTTTGTGCATAGTGATTGCGTATTAGGCTACAAATTAGGTAAAACTTATCAAATGAAACAGCTCCTGACATAACCTAAGTGTTGATGCAGCGTGCAACAAATAGTCTAATCGGATGAAGCACATCAGAGCTTTGGCATCTTGCTTAACGTATGCTTGGTGCATTTCAGCTGGCTTGGATCCGTATTGTCCGATGTGCCTAACTTGTTGCAGAACCTACGGAATGCTCTTGTGGCATCAAAGAGGTAATGAAATTGCCAGACCACTTCATTATTATTAGCCTTTATCCTCCTACCTGTTCAAACAAGTTCTAAATCTCTAACTAGTCTGCAATCACAATGTATGCTGTCCGTGCTTCATCCCATTCACAGAATTCGCTTCACTTCTCCGTCATTTTATCATAGCACATATGTGTAAGTGGGCGTATGTTAATATTTGATAAAAATCCTCGGTATGGGCTGCCCTTCAGCCTTAGCCCTGGCTTTTTGCACAACCTGCTTCTGGCTTGATGCCTCATTTTACAATGCTCCAGCTCGAAGAATAGCGAAATCAGAAGTACACTTTTACTGTACAGAATGCTATGCAGAACACCCGACCTTTGGGGCCATGTTGGATCATATGCGAATTCATCATTACTGTGGGTATTCCTTCGGCAATTAGACTTAATTTACAATGAGCACCTGCTAAAATGCCACGGTGTCTTCTTTTTACAGGCACTTGGATGGGAGTGTTTGGTGGGCTACGAATATGCATTATTTCGTGAGTAATACTTGTAAGTTTGTAATGGTGGTTGCGTTGGGTTCTCACCTTTTCCCTTAAAGCAGTGCTCTAGCAGGGCGTAGGCACTCCATGCACAGAGATTGTATGTGTAAATCGTAGAAGATTTTGCATCAGACAGTCAGATTGGAGCGAGAACAATCAAGTGATGCTGGATGGATGTCATGAGGCAAACATCGTTTTGCATTGTGTTGCATCCTATCGCATCGAAAGTTCAAATATTTAGGGCAGTCAGACACTAACGTTTCAATAATGATAGTTAAGCTTGTATTCACAAACCACCGCGCATTAAACAGAATCAGAAACGCTTATGCAAGTGCAATAATCCAAATTTATCTGTTTGTGTTTCAGAGTTCTCTGCCGAGCTAACTTAAATTGCTACCCACGGATGTACATTCCTCTATGGGCACTGCGAATGAGCAGGCGCCCATTATAAGAAGGGAATATTAAATCTGTTAGTGCTGCCATTTTATCATGGCCACTGTTACACGCAAGGGTGAGAATCCACTAAAATTTTGGAANAAAGTGGAATAAAGACAAAAATTGCACTAGGCAAAGGAATGAATGCAGGGTAAAGAATAGGGCATTAACCCACAGAAAATTGGTTAGTTGGGGTAATTCAAAACGGGGAGGTGTCGCAGTCATCCTTGGGCTAGAGGCCGATGCTTACAATCAGCAAGACTAGTTAACAATCGCCACGCCACCCACAGGGCTTTAACAGAAGCAGCGTATCCTGTTCATCAGATAGATCAGCGCTCAATCATGTAGTGGGCTGCATGTTCCGGCTCACTTGCATGCAAATGCCAGCTAGACACCCACGTTATACGACATTTAAGCAATCAAAGTGCTGCATTAGGCTCGCCTAGGTGGTGTCTCTTGTCAATTAGCCACGAATGTGTATGAAACAGTCCAAATAGCAAACACGCCAATGCCTTTTACCCCGAAATTTCCACTGAGTCACACAAGTGGCATGTAGACTTAAATGGTCATCGAATCGGAACAAGTGGTGAATGTTCCAGTTCTGGAGCTTTCTTTGTTGCTCCATGCGGTGGAAATTTAAACGCATCATCTGCCAGTCCCCACAGGTTTGAAGCATGGAAGTGGAGGTGTTATATTATGAAGGCAATTGTTACATCAATACCGAAACCAATGCTTTCACCGTTGCGGCCCAATTTTGCACGTGACGTCATTTCATGCGAAAGTATCTCCTCCTCTCCTTCTATGTCCACCTTGTTAATGTTTTACTTCTCGCTAGCTCACAGCAATGTAAAAGATTTGTGATAATGCTCAACATGCACAAGGACGCAAATTCAGTGGCGGTGAAGAAAGTGGGAATTTGGTTTGGGAAGTCGATAGAGCAACCGAAGTTGCATTCTCCCGCGGGCATACCCATACCTATGCTGCTTGAATGCATCGTTAGATACACTATTATCCCCGCTCAGTTTATGAGTGTTTTCGATTTGTCTATGGGCTTTTGTTTTAAACTCATTTGTTTTCCATTTGACTTTTTGCATGAGAGAGTCAGGCGATTACGGAGAACTGATGCTGTTAATCATAGCCTCTCTTATTGCACGATTTCGTCACGTTCTTTAAGTAAATGGAGGTTAAGTTTTGAGGTATTCTGTTTTTACTGTGAATGTGCATCTCTAATTGAACATCGTCGAACTCTTTGATAGGATTGAGCGCAAGGGTAACTTTACGACACGTTTGGCCAAACGTGCTTAGGATACGGTTCTTAGCACGGTAGAGCATTGGTGATTTGATTTGGCTTTTGCGGCTACCGTATTCTTCGTGCTGTTGCCATTTAACAAAACGCTAGCATCTGGGCCATGATAAGCATATGCTGTGGCTTCTGTAAGGTGCGTAAATGCAAGAATATGGGTTTATAAGCGTCAGGTATTAGCAAACTTGTAATTGAAATACTAAGAGATGAGCCCCTCTTAAAGGAGAGCAGAGCTTCAAGAATTTGATTGCCATTTTCAGTGACTAACTAATTTGTCCGCCTTGGGCGTGGCGAAGAACTCAATGTCGCCTGTTTCCAAGTCTAAAGCGCTTGCATCTGACTCGCCTCCTTTTAAAATCTAGGGACCCCGCTCCGTCCAGCAGTCTCTGAATGCTGAGCTTGTAGGAAAACAGATTCGCTTGGCAGGTAGGTGATCTTTGGAATCTGAAGAGCCTGGAAAGCTTGCTTATAACGGGTAATCTGGACATTGTAATGCCAAAAATCTTCGTGGGTGGATATTACCAGTGAGTGATAAAAAATGAGTAATCAACCCTTTTCTTGGTGCATTTGGACGTCATTTGTGCACAATGCCAGCGACCAACCTAGGCAGGTTGAAGAGAATGGAAATCTTCGACAGAAAGATAATAGGCTTCATTGTCAACCCCTTGCTGTGGGTATTTCTGACAATCTCCAGACGGAGCCTTTCCCCCAAATAAAGTAAGGCGAAGGACCCGAAATTCTTTATGGTTGTAGTATCTTTCCTCAGTTACGGATAGTTATAAGTGGCTGTGTTTGGTGATGTAGCTTGTAACTATCGTGATGTAGACGTGAGATTGTCATTTTATCTTTCGAATGGTACATTGCTTACAATGTGACCAATTTGATGGTGTTGGAAACGTTTGGCTCGCCCTCGGAAGTGGAATTGTTGAGTGAAATAAGGTTGTTTTGAGCCCGAAATAAATGCTAACTCTGTCGGTTAACAAAATCAGTATTTGACGACATGAGGAGATTTTGGCTATGAAGTCGCATTATAGAGGCTAGGGCAGTAATGGCCTGCAGATGCAGCGGTGGTCCTTCTATGCTCACCAGGCAAATTCTTACTTATGTCGATATGCGTGCGGTTCCCGGTGGTTATTGGTGTTCTCACATGCAATTGGCTTCATTTTTGGCCTCATGGAGGATAGCGGTAGTCTCGTGGAGCTGTTGGTTAATGCATCCCTTAAAATTTGTGCTATCTGAGCTTCCGGGCATGGCGATGCGTTCATTGTAGCTTTGCTGGTGAAGCACTGCATCTCAGCCGAATCAAATGGTTGCGGATGCTAGGTACTATCATCGCTTCCATATTTGACTTCAAACAAGTCCACAGGACGTCAAGCTGTCACACATCCTTCTGTTCCACATTCCCATATTTGCCATAAAATTTATCACATAAGGAGATTTCCAGAAAAATCAAATTGTAATATGACCCTACTATTATATCTCGGAAACAAATCATAGCATTTAAACAATCTGTCCTCCTGATTGTTTAGATCGGCACAAACAATGCAACCTTTCTACGCCTCCTTGCGTTGTGCTCTATTTGTGAAAATGTGCACTCTGTTCTTTACGGCTCCTATGCCCCATAAAAATCATGCCCTCTCCCACTGTGTTAACCTTTAAATCGGAAATCAACCTGCGATGTTCCAATTTTATGCTTCAGTAGTATTCTGTTTCAAGTTGACAGTTATGTGAATTGGAAAGGCATCGAGGTGGATGCTCTGCTGCACCTATAGATATGAAAGAGCTCTTAGTTGACGTTACGATTGTTTGGCTACTCCAGTTCTCCACTTAGTTTAGGCCAAGCCCAAACAGGCAACCCTGCTGCTTAGGAGAAGTTTAACTAATCTGAATTCTAGCAAGTTTCCAGACGTCGCCTACGTCTCCTCCTCGTCTTCCCAACATTACTCACTTTTAAGATCCCTTGCTTAGCAGCTAGCCATATACTGTTGGTAAAGAGGACAAGCTCAGCTTGCAAAACTGCCAGCAGGGTGAAATAACACTATTCTACAGCAGGACTTCCACAATATCAGAAGGGTGAAATTCATGCCACAAGTGATCCAACTTACTGAGATTAACTAAAGTTACACAGAAGCAGATCGCTGTCACACGTTCCATTGCACATTTACAACCCTGAAGCACGTCTTGATCTAGAAGAAGGCAACCGCATCAATTACCTGAAATATGGATCCCAGAAGCCATCAGCTGTTAGCATCTCTTGCTACTGTAGCACTCAAGCCGGTGGTGACGGAAAGAGGAGAAAGTCGAGCGTTGCAATGCAGCTCACCACGGTGTCCACGATGATGCATTTTGCATGCAAAATTGTGGTTGGACAGCCATAGCGATCATCAATAGTGGAATGAATAAAACAAAGACCACATCATGTTAATTTGCAGTAGCTGAATTGCAACATCATTGTTGCCCAACTTAAATGGAGCGCTTTGGGTGAGCTGCCTTCAAAAATGTAAACGTGAGAGGCTTTGCACAGTAAGAAGAAGATGTGCATGCAATGGTGCGGTGGGGTGCAAACAATAAGAAAGCATCAACAGAAGTCGCATGCAAAAGTGATTGAAATGAAGCAAGGGCTATCAGTTTAATTTGAGATAAAAGTGTGCACTGTAGTGTCAGCAAGAGAAGAAAGATGGCGGCTTATTTACCCGGATGGAGGGCATCTGAGCAGGTACTCGAAATCATGACTTCCCATGTGACAGTTTAAAATAGTTGCACTAAATTGGTCCATTCCATCCAAAAGGAGAAACAAAAAGAAAATTGTGGTGATGGAGTGTGACAGTATTTGCAGCGCAATGCGGTGTTGCCAGTGTTAGCAAAATGAAGAGAACCTATGTGCTGAGTTTGTTTCAGCTATTTTGTACACAATGTATTGCCTTGTCCTAAAGGTCTCGAAAAGGCAAAATGTTGGGCAGGTCGCGACCTGGATTGATTGTGCACAATTTGCCGCATCCTGATATTTGATTCACACGGATGGCTGGTGTCACTAAAGGTTAGCGTTGAGGACACAACCTCGTTTTTTTAATAAACTTGCCCTATTTGTAGGGACAGAACATTTGTTTAGGTATCGCCCTCTGCCATGCTTTTGTATCGTTTCCACCTTACACTCCTCCTCTCTCCATCCAAATAGCATATTTATAGGCGAGGCATTGTTGCAGCCAAATACTCAGTCAGCAGATGGGAAATGTAGCAAATCGTGCTGTTAGTTATTCACAATGGCGAAGTGCTAGTTTTAAAGGCACAACAGCTGCATGCTAGCCAATTGTACTCACTTAGCACTGACCAATTTAGCTGAGCTACAACACGTCAACAACTTAGCTAGATACTGCATTTCAGGCGAGCGATTTTACATTAACCAATGTCCCAACATTTGATGCCATCAACTTAAGATTGTAGCAATCGTTGGAGAACGAATGGAATTTCGAGCACACAAGTCCAACTCCAAACATTGGGCTTTGAGCTCAAAATGCATTTTGATAGCTGGAGCTATATGGTACATCCTGCATTAGGAAAAATCGAAAATCAAAGACACACACCACTCATCTTGCTTATGCTGTAAGCATCTTTGACCCAGAGTTCCCTCTGTGTTGTCGCTAGAAATTACTAATGTCTCCTTTAGTGAATTTGGATTTTAAACTAAGCAGAAATGTGGCTGTTCTTGAGAGACTGGCAACCTCACGTTTCATTGTTGTTGTTCTTGGCTTCAGCATGGTCACGGTTTTGCAAATCATTAATATAATATCTATAACATTTTATTCACGTTCCTGTTGCCTGAACTCTGTTACATCCCTGTATTGATAAGTCAAGCTGTTATACACAGGCACACTGATTGTGACCCATTAGAATTCCTCCACGTTTGTCCACAAATGCACCAATCACAGAACTGTGTTGCAATGCGTCATTAATATGTATTCATCTACTTAAGACAATGTGGAGCAAAATGATCGCCACGTATACAGCCTCCAGTGGGATTCCGACACTTCCTGGAAGCGTTCAATGCGCATACCCTTGTTGGAAGCAACTGTGTCACAGCCAACCAATTCAAAAGCTGATTTTTGCCAGGACACTGCGCTGTTAGTGTTGAGTGCATTCCGATTTGCCAGCAAAACGAGCAAGAGCTCCATCGACGAGTGATGCAACTGCAATCTATTTTGACAAATTGTTGGTTCCTAATGTTTCTATTGATAAATATTAAGGATAGTGCCAATACGGACTTATAACCGAACCCTACCACTGTGGAATGCCACCGAAATTTGTGGTCATGCTTCGCAAGTGATGCGCGATGCTCGCAACAATGCTGCCCATTCTTGCGGCAGAAATGCTACTATGATAATACTCGGAACTATCGGAAAAGCCCTATTCGGCACCGCACAACGCATGCCGAAATGCCATTATTCTCCAAGCTGCAAAAATAGTCAGCACGGTTGGAGAAAGACAAGGATGTAATCATTGAAGACCACTGCTTAAAGCAGAAGTGGACGCTGCTTCTGTCAGACCAGAGGTGGATACAAATAGACTGCACTAACAACCCTTTAGTGTCGCCCGATTCCGGAAGCGATGGGATGTAGGTGTTTCTGACGGCGCCTTTTCCTCTGGTGAAGTGTGACGAAAGACCCAGATTTTTTTAAAATCTACTTTTGCGATATCTTTGCAAAATCATTGATATTTGTAAGCAGTAATGTAGAATGATGTGGTCTGTCAGTTAGCTGGTGTTAGAAGCGTCTGACTCGCCCTCAGAAGTGGGACTGTTAGGCGTAATAATATTGTTCCGAATTCGAAATCACTGATAAATGCGTCGTTTTGTAAAGTCGTGACAAGACGGAGCATACGGTATATGACGATATGGAGGGGAGATTTTGAGAGTATTTTGGCCATGACGTCGCATTCTAGGGCCTGCAGCAGTAATGGCTAGCAGAAGAAATAGTGGCCCTCAGATTGTCAAGCTAAGTGCTGTTGATGTTGAGCTAACGTGAAGTTCTCGGTCTACATTTTTACTACGCACACTTGGCTTAATTCTCGGTCTCATGGGGAATCAATGGTGTGCTTTGCGGGGTTGACTAAGAGATTTCCCAGAGTTTGTGCCATCCCAGTTTCGCGACGTGACGAGACATTTGTTGTGACGGTGCTGGCTGGTATAGTGTCTGTTTATGAGGAGAAATGGACATCACTTGAGCAGGTTAGTTAATTCGGTGGTGTTATATGAGTGACCTTGTGGTCTTTAATGAATTGGGGGTGGAATAGGTGTTGCCGCCACTGAGCACCTCTGTGATCTCTTAGAAAAGAAATGGCTCGTGTTTGCTCTTTACCGCCTCTGAGTTGGTGGGCTGAGATAAGGTGCTACGATTACCACGTGTATGTGATGCAGGTGATGCTGGTTTAGCTAGCCATGAGTGTTGACAGGTAGCTAAGTTAAGAGTCGATCGCTTGGTAGAAAGCATGCTCTCGAAACCGTTATTTGACCGCATTTTGATTTGCGGGCCACCAGCACTGGAGCTGCAGCTGCTCCATGGCGTGGGATTTTGACGCTAGGTATTGCTTCGCTGCTTCCGATATCAATGCGTTTGTAATGCGGGGGTAGGCTGGTACGTATGGTACGTCGAGCTGCAATACACCTAGCGCATCTATTCCTTACTACCAGCCAGGAGGGGTGGAAAGAACGCTGTCTGCACTCATCCTACAATAGCACTTTTATGTTCATTGAATTGTAATGCATTGCTCAATCCTTCATTAGTAGCAATAGCCTCATTCTGATGTATGATTGACTTGCATGATGTGTTCATCTCCCTGCCGAGGGTGCGCTGAACTATTCCAGGGTATTGTCCTTTGGTCGACTGTCTAGATTGTGGTGGTGCAAGTGTTGATGTAGCAGTAATTTGAGTCCTTCTGCCTGCGTGAGGAAAGGCAACGTTGTTGAGTTACTGTGTGTCAGTGAGATTAACCACGAAATGATCAGTTGCGAAAGAATTAGATGGCACCGTTATTCACTTAGAAGATAGGCACAGATGTCAATTAATTTCATTTGACCTTTGCGTTCTGCAACTGCAGTCACCACTCGATTCTCAGTTTTGAAACTCCCTCACACTGCACTGTGCCACATTACTCTTGTATTTTAAAGCTCAATGCTGTGTTTACGGGTGGCTCAGACACTATGAGGAGGGCCCACGCGAGAGAAGAAGGTGGAAGCTCCAAGAGCACTGGCGCTGTCGTCACAGTCGTCAGCCCACCACACTATAGTGGGCAGGCGCGTGATTTCCTCTGCGAAGGGGGCTT
>LWMJ02000908.1:0-18906 GCA_001693035.2 Taenia asiatica
TTGCCACACCCTCACTTGTAAGGTCGTAGCAGAAAAACGCAATCCAATCGTAGTGCTGATATGCAAACACGGTTGTGCGCAGGGATGGAAATAAAGTTTTGAGATTAACCTAACAGATAGATTACTCTTCGAGAAATATTTTGCAAAGAAAATACGGCTGATGAGGAGCAACACATGAAAGGCAGATAACTATCAACAAATCCATCTTGTAAAGGGGCTAGTACGCTTTGTTGACTGTATAAAAATTGGTAGTTGTGGGCGAATATTTTCAATTGTCTCAATTGGTGGTGGAGGCTTGAATTAGTCAGGAATGGTTGAGCGAGGAAGGGAGAGATCCGTGCCATATCTAAACATTTATTTAATCGTGCTTTTTGTTGTCACTTCAGCTGCTTGCACTGTCGTTTTGACAGCAAGGTATTCTGTTCATGCCCACGGATTGCCATGCTTTCTTTACGAAAGTGGTTCATGTCGTGATGTAATTACATTGGCTTCGGTAGAACTTATCTAGGTATTGCAAATGATAGGCAATTTAACACTGATTGGCGAGTCGGCAAACAAAAATTACACCATAATACGTAAAGGCACTACAAGTACTGTCATAAGAGTATAATCTCCTTGGGGTCTACCATTCTATGAAAAGTGACAGGAAGACATTATCTGTCGCAAATTACGGCAGCCAATCATACTGCAGCTGATCGCTGTTTTACGAGACATGGTACGCTAGGTGGTTGAATTTTATTTTATAATTTGCAACCCTATCAAATTATACCCAATGCAATCTAAATTTCCAACAAATGCATTGCCTGTGCCTGGCACAGGTTCCAAGTATATTGTTACATGGGGTGCTCACTCACAATGCCCGCTCAAGTTACGTTTACACCGACATGCATCTAAGCATCAGTGTATTCTTCTATGTGCCCTTTTGGATTGTCGTTAACAAGCGCTACTCCACTTACTGTGTAGTAAAACAATATTTGACTCGATAATCACGATCTTTCAGCTCACCCACAACACCAAGCCTGTCATGAAGCAGCCACATGGGATTTTCATCCTTTTGGCTTTCGCATTGGCATTTAGTAACTGCTTTAGTGAATAAGACATGATTTAAACCATTACGACCTGCTCAAGAAAAATCGCTACATTATTTTAAATGTTTGTCAACTTACCACTTAGGATATCACCTAATCCCGCAAATTCGTGCCTGCATTCGTCTAGCCAAAAGCTTATTCAACAAGTCGTGGCCACTTGTTACAAGTGACGTTTGCCTTGGCTCGTTGCATTTTATCTGCAGTGTAACAGATTGTGGGAAGAAAACAGATTGTTTGTAGGTCAACAAACGACAGGTGGGCCTACAAATAGAAAAAGAAATAGGACCTACTACCGCATAGGCTTTATATCAGCAAAATACTTCGCTATATGTCAAACTCTAAAAGGCGTCGTTTGAAGGAACCTACTAGGTGGCTTGTGCTGCCATTTGATGTTTAAAGCAAGAGGAGGAGCAGACTTCCAAATGCGCCTTCATCAAGACCAATCTCGGGCATGTTTTACGTTTAGAGAACACAAAGAGAGTATCACCTGAAGACTAAAAATGCCTTTGTATCGTTCTCACTGTAAAATATGTTAGAAACAGACCACCGCAGCGTTGGTCAGGCTTATCTCTCAAATAGGTTGTTGAGTAAAGGATGACGTGAAGCTCAGCATCAAAGCTGATGTGAGTTCCCTCCCTATAAACGTAGTCTCATCTCTTCAGATCCTCAAATTTGGTTTTTTAACATGAATTAAACAAATAGTGGAAATCAAACCCTAAAAGATGCCTCACTACTACTGAAGTGAGGGCTTTGGTTGTAGCAGTTTTATCATAACTCGCCCCACTCATTCAAGGTTCGGCACTTTCGCCGAATCGCAGATCTTCTAGGAGGACTTGATCCACCACATCCATAAAAAATAATATTACTGATGAACTAATTTTTACACTGAGCTGCAAGTTGACTGAGGCAGTTATTCTCGAATATCTGACTTGCTGTGAGGAAAAATGCGCTTTAGATGGATGAATTGACATCACAGATTAGGGCTTACAATTTTAACGCAAACACATCGGTCACTTTAAATCGTCTATAGTGAGAGAAATTTGCTTAGTGGATCGTGTCTTAAGTTGGTCTATGTCTGATGGTAGGCACATGCTACATGCAATTCACTTTTGAGAGAGGCATTCATTTGCAAGAGTTGCAAGAGAAAAGAGTGTGTTGTGTTCGCCACGGCATTTTAACAAGGTATTCAGCCCTAATTTTCAGTTGAAATATGGGTTTGCCTACCCCTCCCACTAATGTAGCACACGTACTTCATTGTAACATTGGAAGCATATAAAACGGCCCAAATGTGTGCCCAAGTTGCCCATCACCTGCGTCCATTTCTAACCTCGTTCACACATCAAGCATTCCATCCAATTCAATGGAAATAATAGGACTTCAAAAGCGATACACTTTGCTGTGATGAGAGCACACATTCATATTTATAGCTGCACGTACTCGGTGACGCATATATATAGCGTGGACACTGAACTACTGGCGTAAGAGTGGCACAGTAGCTCTCCTCAATGGCAGCGCACCTTGTGGCCATCCTCGTAATCCAGAGCGGTCTAGTTTGTATAGGGTTGACTTCCGCAGTCATTTTAATGCATATTTAGAGTGCACTTGGGCACAAATTATCACAGAGGATTCGCGGGACTCTTTCTGACTTTGCGTATAACTTCGATTGTCCAAGTATAGTGTTTGTAAATGAAGTTTACCAGTGCAACCTCACAGTGCTCGACGAAAACGGAGCCAGAGCTCCACCAAAGTGGTAGGGTAGACCACCATTCGGTCATGAATCCGCAGGTTTGCTAACATGTTATACTGTGTTTTGCTGTGTCACGTAGTCAGTATTACTTATGAGCAGTGTTCTACTGGCAACTGTTGGTTAAGGAACGCAAAATGTACACACATACGTGCATACTGATGCCAAATCATGATTTCCAGTCAGGAATTGTCACATTTTCATCGTCGCAGAAGTCAGTCTGCTATCTCTCGGTGTTGCATCACTAAGGCACCTTAAAGCCAATTCAATCAATTGCTCCTTACCAGAAATATTTGCCTACGGTTCCACGACCTCCTGATGGCGTCATCTGCGCCCCATTTCAATCGCGACAGATGGGGTCCAAACCAACTTTAAAGTGAGTCAGCTAACACATGCGCAGAGAGAGGCAGATAGGTTGACGAGGACAGATAGAGATGTCACCAAGCCTAATTTGTCCATAAATTTCGCCAGTTTCGCCTGCTTTCTTGCTAAACATATAATTGTTAGTTTAAACTAATTTGCTTGCCTTTCATAATCCAAACCTAATGAGAATAGCACAACTCCTTTAAAGCATGACCGTCCTCATTGTTCTGGCGCAAGCACGGCAGATTATGAAACCCAGGCTGCTTCTAAAGCAAATTCCGTGGTTCACGACAAGCCCTTGGTACGTATTACTCTGTCACAATTTCATTCTTCACCCTTAGCCTCTTTCCACCCCACATTTTCTTCGTGTCTCTATTATCGCTTTCTTGCTTTCTTGCCTTCTGCGTTATTTCGTCACTCCTTTCGCGTCTGTTGTATTACTCCCTGTAGGTATGGCCTACAGGTAAAAGGAGTCTAAAATTCACTCGCGTAAAATCAAAGATTCATGCAGTCTCTTAAAAAGCGATGGAATTCCACTTGAATTCAGCAATGAACGCCATGCGTAAGGGTGGGCGAAATGCATCCACAACCACCAGGTCAAGCGGTTCCTGTGGTAAGTTAGCTGCTCTTGCACCAAACGGGTGATTCGTTGTCTAATCTGTCTCAGACGCAAGCGTATCGTTCGTACAGAAAAGGCCTGCTTATACTTATTGTTATAGTGTACTCATATATAGCACTGCTTATTCGCCCGCCAATACGTGGGATGAGGAACATACCACTATAACTGCGTTTTTGTGTTTTTAGCCCATCTGGAGCGCACCAGATAAATTGGAATAACAAATGGATGACATTTTATCCGGTGATTTTGATATTTTGGGAACGACGATTGCCTCTGCAGATCCACACACCATTTCGGGAGCCACTTAGGCAATATGCGCGCAAATTAGGACACTTATGATTTGCTGCCCCACTCACAGTAAGCACCGTATTTGTCAAGTGCTCACTTCTCCTTTCAATGAGCCGTGAAAACCACTCTGATAAATTAGCCTCTTCACCACTTTAGACACACCTGATACAATGGATCTGAAACGCGAAATACTAGCTAAGGTCTTTCCTTCTCCTTTTAAAATTTGCATTAAATTCCAGCCTTCACACGCTCCGTTTATGCAAAAAGTTCCAAGTAAATCACATTTCCTATATTGACTAACCGATTGAGGCCCAGGCAAATTAAAGTTGATACACTTGATCTCCGGACGAAACGTTCTCATTTTTCCTTAACTGATCTTTGTGGGAACGCTTCATGGCACACTTGTATATTTGAGGGATTTGAGACTACTTGTGTTGCACTACAAGTTATTTTTTTAAGGCAAAGAACTATGAGAGTAGTAAATTTTCAAGCACGATTTGAGCACTATGCATAGAAGGAGCCAAGGCATTTCTCCTCATCATCACCCTGATTACCTTTACTTTCACGCATTGCTGGAGGTCTGATTTGCTTCACCACGAAAAAGGATTGCGTCTGCATTCACAGTTACCGTCTCTTCGTTCTTCCCGTCCTTCTCTATTCCCCTAAGTTACCATTAATCACAAATAGTTTCAGTGCTCAAAGAAGACTCAATCACAATCACTTTGCGTTTGCATTCAGTGCCTAACTTCCTGTGAAGTAAAATAAGATATTGGAATTGCCTTGACATCTGTCCACGAAATTAATCCATTCGTATCAAATGAAATGCACCAATTTTAGAGTTCACATTGTAAGTCTTCGAACCATTGACTATGCATTTGCAATGCAAACTCAAAAACTGCATTCCACCAAATACACTTCAACTTGCCTACGTTAATTCATCTTCTTTTGAGGCTGCCGTCAGCACCTTAAGCAAATCATCCACTTTTGACACCAACATCACCGCCTCTTCCTTCGGTACTACCTAATCCAATAGAGTAATATATACGTGAAACAATTCGCAAGCAGTTACAGTGCGAAGGAATGATATGCATTTGCAATGCAAACTCAAAAACTGCATTCCACCAAATACACTTCAACTTGCCTACGTTAATTCATCTTCTTTTGAGGCTGCCGTCAGCACCTTAAGCAAATCATCCACTTTTGACACCAACATCACCGTCTCTTCCTTCGGTACTACCTAATCCAATAGAGTAATATATACGTGAAACAATTCGCAAGCAGTTACAGTGCGAAGGAATGTGACATGATGAGTTAAGGACTCACTGTAGGAAATAGCACAAATGAGTGAGAGAAAGTGTCAAGGAACAGAGAGTGGCATGGAGGACTAAAGTGAGGTGCAGATGATTTTAGCCTAACAAAGTGAGTCAGCGACCCCGAGCGTTCTGCTTCCGCCACCGGTGTGCGTACTAACCCAGACCAGCGTAGCGTAACCTCAGTGACGCGTCACATCCACGGTCACCTACGCAAGGCTCCCACCGGCGTCCAGCGCCTCCATACTAATCACCATTTGACTCCTAACTGACCGCATATTCTATTGCTTCCATTTTCGTTCGTGCCACCCCAGCTGCTCCCCAAATTTTCTACAGTTTCAGCTTCTATGAGTAGGGACGCACCACTTTCCACAACCAAAAATATGCACTTCGATACCTTCACACTACCAAATCGAGCACAAAATTTTGTATTTTGCGAAAACAACGGCACTTGGAGACGTGGTCATCTAAATTTACACGAATTACTTTGTATGAAAGTTCAAGTGCCTACGCACTTGTGGTTTTCTTCCTGTCAAATGGCATTAAACTCCTATTAATCGTCATTTTTTACTATCTGTCTGTGTGTCATTAATAGAACCCACTTTGCAAATTAGCATTTACTCTAATTCTGTTTAAAAGGACTCATTCCGCAACCACTATCATCGCTCTCTTGCTGCTCTGCATGGCGCTCAATGGGAACGTTGTAAAAAGTGACGTTGCTAAGTCGACCTGGCAGAGTGAAGGAGTAAATGGTGCTCGTGAGTCTAGCTTATATCTTCGACTTATTCAAGAGCATCAAGATGTGGCCAAGCTCAAATAAGCAACTGAGTGCGTTCATTAAAGCAATGCTATTTGTGCTGATACGTCTACCACAAGTACTATTATCACTGCATTAGCGTCACTTGCAAATGCGCCTGTATCATGGAAGTTGTCACGCATTCGAGATTTTGCAGCTTTGGATGGTGTTGCCATATAAATCTAGTAGTGGTTAACGACCCAACCTCTAATGCTTTAGTGGTCCGCACCTTTCAATTCATCTGCCCTCTTCTTTCCACCACTTTGCAATTCCATGCATTCCATATGCACGGCGTTGCGTCGGATTACACCACATTTCATGTTTGCATATTCGCCCACGATCAGTAATTTAGCTTGTTCCTCTTGCTTGGATGGCTATGATCCCATAAGTAATAGGCTTCCAAAGTGTCGTTGTTTTATAATTTAATCTGCAGACGGTCATGACATGCAAAACAACTTTAATAACAATATGCTTTCTTGTTTCTATGAGTTCCACATTCAAGCGTCACAACTTTTTCTTCAGTCCCCTGCTATGCCTTTACTTAAGGTAGCTATCCTTAGAGCTGGCCTCGAGGTACCTTACGCTCATGTTGACAGCCTTAACTTGCTAACATGTTGCGCATAACATATCTGACCGTCACATCCAGAGCCTATCTAAATATCAGCGGTGAAAGAAATGCCAAGACAACTCCCCTTACAGGTCCATGCTCATAAAGATCAAAGGTCAATACGAGCTTTGCAAGTCGATGCTCATTTTCGTACAAATCAGCACATGACATTAAACATCTGCCCATAGCAGTTGAGATCGGATTCACAAATTTTGCTTTTATATCACTTGGCACCACCGAGTCTTCCCAGAAATTATAATAGATTAAGTTAGCATGGAAATGATTTTTTTGCTAGGGCTTGGAACAGAGCAGGGAATTCCACATTGCGAAGATGTTGACGCAATTTTATCTACAAACACTGTGACATTCGACTTTATTGGAGGTGAGTTGACACTTTGCCTACCATTACGCTAGGCTACACGAACACTTCGATTCCGCCGAGTTGTACATCCTTTCAAGGGTTTAGACAGAAAGTCGTGCCATTGTCCTCTGATCTCCTTTGCGCTGTACTTGCAGGAGAGCAATACTTTCATGAAAGGGTAAATGAATGTCCGAAAAATTGATTTACCCACTTGGTCTTTGAGCTCGAATAATAGCAGCTCCTTCCTTGGAAATCAAAACAGCTCATTATAACACCTTTACTAGCACTTTATGTGAGTGGGCCAGGAAAGCAAATGCTAACCCGCAGGGTAGGCATTTGATTTAAAGAAAGATGTGCTTAAGTGAAGAGAAGGCTGAAAGACAGATATTTTATCGGTACCTAGGCAAGTCAGGCAATTTTCTTGACACATTTGAGTGATGCATTTTCTCCGTGAGTTTTATTGCTGAGACCTCGGAAAGAGTGGCCCATGCTTAGGATGGAATGTGATCCGAGACTGCTAAGGACAACCGCAAAACTGCACCACTTAAAGTTAAACGAAGCGTCTCAAATTGGAAAGTGTAAAGTCGCCTTGATAAAATGCGATCCAAGCGGTAATTATTATCTGTTCTAAAGTGGGTTTTTGGCGGTTATCTGAAGCGGATTGCACACGAATTACTTGCCTGCGACTTTTCTCGAGGTCTTCAAACATCACAAAAATGATGGTATTGCATTGCAGCCTGCTAAACGTTTCGTGTGTAATATTAGTTCCACATCTGGACCAAAGCACTTCACGATGCCATCCAAAGTATCCACAATTGCCAGTTCCACTGCAAGTTGGCGTGAATGCAGCAATAGTTGTTCACATCTTTATCCCTTTACCGCAGTGGAGAATTGGTGACGAAAGCTGAGGCAACCTGCGTGAAGATGCGAATCAACAATGACGAATTTGTCCCATTCCCTTCCCAGTGCTGCATTAGTGGCTTTTTTCTACTAACTAATGTAGGAAAGATGGAAAGTAGGAACTACAATTACTCCAAGAGCAACTCTCCTGTAGTAACTTATGTTAATGGTCATGCCTGTAATTGCAGAAAGCATCAACCATGTGTTAGTTCTGCAAAAAGCCCTTTGATATGCTTTTTCTAAAATTTACCTTTTTTCAGTCCTAATGATTTGCACGCCAGGCAAATGCTACCACCTATGCTGGCAGATGCCCTACCAGCCTGACCACTGCTTGGGTGAATGGCGATGAGGTGTGTGAGCATACGAATGCCATTACATGACCACGTGGTCAATGAACTTGTTCCTGCCTTTCCTACAAGACAGCTCTACGCTTACCTAACACTTGGCTGAGAAGCAGAAAAGTGTAATTTTCTTGGTTTTACACGACAAAAGTATCCGACTCTTCCTCACCTTTGCCAGCAGGTATGGCATTATCGCCACCTTGCTTACGAATTTCGATCTGCGACGCTGTGGAGAAAATTTGACGGTGCAGACATGTGTGTGTTTGGACTAACAAACACAAAAAATTTTGCTTTTTGAATGTTAAACAAATTCATTTTTCCCTGTATAATGCACTAGGTGCAAAACGAAAATAGCTATTACAAATTCTGAGCCAACCTTAGCACAGTAAACGAGGAAATGCCAAATAAATGAAAATGAGTCTGATTGTTGTCTTGGGTTGCTTCGACAGTACTTCCTGCACAGCAGATAAGACATTTTGTTTTACGCAAGCTCTAGGAAACATACCTTAAAAATTGGATTTTATGAGAATTTTATAAAATATAGCTGCGACGTGAGCTGGAGCCATGAGGTCCCAAGACGCCGAAACAGTCGCGTTCACCTTCTTCAACCGTTGGATCTGTCAAAACGGAGTGCTAGAATCAGTTCACAGCGATCAAGGCCCCAATTTCAAAAGCCCTCTTTTTATCGAACTATGCAAGACTTTTGGAATCACAAAGACGCGCACGACACCAGGGCACCCACAAGGCAATGGGCAGGTAGAAAGAACGAATCGAATTCTAATAGGACTGCTAAAGGCTTTTACCAAAAAAGGTAAAGCCGGAAGACTGGGGTCTAAGCCTAAGAGACGCCATTTTAGCGTATAGAGCCACAGTCCATGCTTCAACGGGTGTTCAAAATACTCACAGACCGCGAAATGAGAAATCCGTCCAACATCATTCTACCAAGCAAAGAAGCAACAACCGACAATGTGCCAGAATACGTACTGCGTCTATAGGAAGGGATAAGAAAGACGTTCAATATGGCTCGGCAGTGCTTACAAACGTCTTATAGTAGACAAAAGAAGTGCTACGACAAGCACAGCCGACCCAACACCTACCAAGAAGGAGATCTCGTCCAAATATACAAGCCAATTCCCCCACCTGGCGGACGTACCACAATGCTTGCACACTCGACGTGTCCACACATACATCGTCATTCGGAAAAAGGCTACAAAGCATCAATGGAAGAATAGACTTTTGAGGATTTCGTGGCTTACCACGTCATCATTAGAGAACTCGGAGCCAACTAACGTAGTGATTGCAACACCACAACCCTGCCTATTTTACGCGACAACTAGGTTTAACTTCCCTTCACATAGTCTCGCCATCCTCCACACATGACACGAATTCGTGGGTAAATGCGCATGCATGTGTATTTATGCACAAAAATGCAAATAAAGAACCAACTTGTACAGAGCGAACGAACTCAACCCCTCACAGGAACCGATGTCTCGCCAACAGTCTGCCACGACAAAGCACATAGTTTTCGATGAGGTTGTCGTACTCCTCCACGACATTCGCCTTGTTATAGGCGTAGTGTTCGAAGCACTTTGCATGCCGAATGGCATGCTCTGTTCGTGGATTGTGCACGTCAGTCAAGTCGGGTGAATCAGCGATCTGCATCGTCCTAACAGCATTGACAGACGAAGAAAGAGCACTGGCTTACATGTCGTAAATGACTTCACCGCGCTCCTTTCTTGTCAATGCGAATATGCGACTGGTCTGCTCGGCCTCCCTTTCAACGGGGTAGAAGCGCCTCTCTGTCGCGTTCTTCATGGGTTCACACACGGAGCATTGTTGATCCTCACAATCACAGAAATGCAAAACAAGCCGTCTAGAGGGAACGCATTGTGGCATCTTGCAGTCCATTCCTGCTCTGCACTTCTCAGTGTGCCGATACACGTCTCGAATCGTGGAGCAGTGTGGAATGTTGCAGGCTGTGCGAGGCATCTGCAACGAATAACACCATTCGGCGTGCACGAGCAGTCGAAGCTGTTCTTGAAGTATCCGAACACGCGTAACGTCATCGGGATTATCGGCGACGCTGAGAACACCAGGAATAATCTCGAGATTCTCCATCACACTCAAAGAAACGGGAAGCTTGGACTACAAGGTAGAAGAAACGAAAGCAGTGAACAGTGAGGAAGCTAGCGCGTTTTGCACTGCTTTATGCTACGCAATTTTGAGTTGCGTGGATTCGCAAGGTAGTCTGTGTAACACGAACTATGCCCCTTGTGGAGCGCCAATCACCTGACTGATTGGGCGCGCGATCTCCTTATGCGCGCCAACCCGAGGATACATTTAAAACAAGTGCACCATCTTCTCATCACAAGGAATAATCTCGAGATTCTCCATCACACTCAAAGAAACGGGAAGCTTGGACTACAAGGTAGAAGAAACGAAAGCAGTGAACAGTGAGGAAGCTAGCGCGTTTTGCACTGCTTTATGCTACGCAATTTTGAGTTGCGTGGATTCGCAAGGTAGTCTGTGTAACACGAACTATGCCCCTTGTGGAGCGCCAATCACCTGACTGATTGGGCGCGCGATCTCCTTATGCGCGCCAACCCGAGGATACATTTAAAACAAGTGCACCATCTTCTCATCACTTGCATCATATGGAGAAGTTGGTGAGTGCGGGTGAATTGAAAAGTTGGTACTCGTGCTTGGAAATGCGGAAGGCTGTATCGTGGTAGTTCACAGGCTGGGCATGTGTGATAGACATCAGAACGTAAGGCACAAAATACAAATTTACTTGTGTTTGTTTAAATGTATCTTGCAGGTGAGAGGCGGAATGACAATTTGAATCTTGCTGTGGAGGAGCGGTTCGAATCTGCTGACGCAGATGGTGCTACCCCAACTCATGTTGATGCACTACCCACCGGCTGTTTCAGTTCACACAATAAAGTGTCTCAGAGCATTCAACTTTCTCATGCATGGGGTAGTCGCGTAGAACATGGAGAGGAGGGAGAACTCTCCGCAAGTTTATTGGAATCATTTTTAGGAAGTAGCTCTATTTGTCAGACTGCTGTGTATATGGACAATTATGTGATGTAAAATTTATGACAGCCCCCATTCAGGTCGACGGAATGATGGTGTTTTGTCTCGTTCAAGTGTCGCTTTGCTAGTGCATGCGAAGTAATGTGGGTCTTAGACATTGGCATTCGGCTTCTGCAAAGCAATATTGGTAAACGAAATAATCCTAAAGCTTTGCATCTTCTACGCAGACGACATGCGCATGTGGGGCAGACAGAAAGTTGAGTCGCCTACAAGAAGGTGATTTGAGAGTGAGCATGAAGCGGTTTCATTTCTGGCATGTACTCAGGATAGCCGGAGTGGTGTCGACAAAGGTGGTTTGAGAGTGAGCATGAAGCGGTTTCATTTCTAACAACGCTGAGTAGTCTGGCATGTACTCAGGATAGCCGGAGTGGTGTCGACACAGATTCGGCTGAAGCAAGCATGCTTGCCTAGCTTCCTGAGCCTAGGAAATATTTCAAAGCTTTAGTCAAATGTATGTCTGAACCCTCAAACTTAATGCACAAACTTGGACAAAAGTAGCATTAGAAGTACCTAACAATACACAAGTTAGAGTCAGACGACTCATTTTTCTTTTTGTATGGTGGTACTTGCTAGGCTGCGTCCAAAAGTGCATTGACTGAAGGAGACCCTAAGGTTTAAGAAATCTCAAGCGTCGCTTTGCTAGTGCTTGCGAAGTACATCCCACACGCACCTAAGTCATTGTAGTACAGGGGCTGCCTACAAGAGACGCTCCTGTACTATGCAGAAACTAAAAGTGCAAAACTCTAGGGGGGTAAAAGCATCGTTTTTAATAACAATTATTGTATCTTTTTGTGCAACAATCCAATTTTAAAGCAGTCCTAAATTCGCCTTCATCGTCGTAAAGCACATTAAATCAGAGGGACGAGTCATTGCATTCCATTCTCTTGTAAGTTTCCACCTATCTAAAACAACGGACTTCAAACCAGATTTGAGTTGATTTTTTACTTAATCGTTTGTGTTTTTGTAAGCAGCAGCATGAGTCCTCACGCCTGAAAGCTCACGCCTCTTCATTTTGCGTAACATTGGGGCCCTCAGTGATATAGAGGTCACTCAGCCAATCAATACTTCTGTCTAGCTTTTGGTAAGTGTGCAATCCAGGAAGGGTATCTTATTAGCTTTCATGCCTGCATATGCGGTATCGCATGAATTCTGATGACGCAGATGAGTACGTCATGGAAGCTTGCACTTCTTTTACACAAGCAATAGTTTATCGTGATGGAGTTGCTAACACAGAAAAATGCCCTGTAGTAGTCTTTTGGTAGGCTGAGACTACTGCATATCCGACTGGTGACATTGCCACTGGCACAGTGCAGGCACTCCACCACCTTCAAAACAAAGTAGCTTTGAACTAGTCTTTGGAAGGAACGAAGATCTTATTGAAACCCAACCGTATGTTGGAGGAAAGAAGGGCAGGCTTGCTTTTGCTTGAGAAGTGTTGCTAGTTAGTGCTGCGGAAAAAAAATTGATCACTATGACTACTTTTTGAAACAGGAGACAGAAAATGCTACAGAAGGTAAGGGCGTAGTCATGCAATCCTTAACCTCTTATGATAAAGCGTGCGGCCAACTTTTGCTTGGTTGTGCCCTCGTTAGAAGGCGAAGAGCTGGTAAAGATACATTTAACAAAGATTAACAATTGAAGGTTGCTTGGTTGAACTAAGTCACCATGTGCAAAGACAGGGTTGACTTAACTCGGGCATTCTATTGACGAATGCCGAGACACTGTTAATGCTCAGGAGACGGAGTTTCATAATGGTAGATATGGATGGTTTCTAATCGAGTACGGAGCACCTCGTGGTAAGATATGCAAAACCGACTTCTACTAACTCACTCTCATCAAAGGGAACCAGTAGCAGGTGCATATTTCCTACCTTACAACAGTTATATGAGAGGTGATTCAATAGCTTCACTGCGATTTCGAAGGAGGCAAGAATCGACTGCTCATATGAGGCAAGCACGGCACAAGATTTTTGAGCAGCCTGCCCCTATTGCAGAATCAGATGAAGAATGGATAAGTTTTCTGTTTTCCAACAAGCAGTGTGGGTCTTAGGCATTGGCATTCGGCTTCTGCAAAGCAATATTGGTAAACAACATAATCCTAACACTGCATGTTCAACGCAGCCGACATACGCATGTGGGGCAGACAGAAAGCTGAGAGTGAGCATAAAGCGGTTTCATTTCCAACAAAGCTGAGTAGTCTGGCATGTACTCAGGATGGCCGGAGTGGTGTCGACACAGATTCGGCTGAAGCAAGCATACTTGCCTAGCTTCCTGAGCCTAGAAAATATTTCAAAGCTTTAGTCAAGTGTATGTTTGAACCCTCCAACTTAATGCACAAACTTGGAGAAAAGTAGTAGTAGGAGTACCTAACAATACCCAAGTTAGAGTCAGATGACTCATCTTTCTTTTTGTGTGGTGGTGCATGCTAGGCTGCGCCTGAAAGTGCACTGACTGAAGGAGACCCGCTTGCATGAGTAATAAGCCGGTGTGCTCTTAAGTCCAGGATTTTTGTTCCTATAAAGGGATGGAAGTAAACTTCACTAGCCACGATAGGAAGTGTGTTTTCAACCGTGTTATTTTTAATCTGATGGTGTTTTGCGGACAACAGCACTTATTCGTAGTGCTTGGTCTTCCACCCCGTAACTTTGTTTTAAGTCGTTCTAATTCACGTCTTTTAGACAGGCATTTACTCACGCAGGATTCCTAGCCATTGGAGCAAACATTTGAAAAATATGGGACTTACAGCGGTGGCACTCCCCATGTCAACTGTGTTTGCTACCATTCAAGTCCTTCTAAAATGCTAACTACTCACTGCTAATAACGCTAAGTAAATGGCAGTTACTCTCCTCATCTACGACTCCATCAGGAATGGAGATTGCATGCTTGTCTTTTCAATGCTACGCACTACGTAAAGCAGTTACGTGAGAACAAGTGAAGTACGCTTAAGACATGCATTGAGGTCAATCCCACAAAATTACTTGTCATTTAAGGGTAGGTATGACAATTGGAAGATATGTCACCATTTGACCGCTTCATCTTAGCAGAAAATTGTGACACAGTCGAGGCTAGGGCACATCAAATTTAAGCACGCCTCCCCTCCAACTACTTCATCCCACCTCTCAACTTCCCCAACGAATACGTGATTTGGCATTGTGAGGCAAGTCGCGGGTCGGACTATTTGCAATACCTTGCATATCATGCTCAGACAACGTGTACATGCAAAGGAGGTGTCAAGGAGCATACTTTGACCCTTTCTCAATGGTGTAAAGAGACGCGCACGAATGCGTGTTGACGCAATGAGTGGCTTACATGTGCGATCCTGTGGGATATTCTGCAGCACCAACTAGCAACGCTTATCAAGCTGTGCTGATCTCGATTCGCCAAGCAAAAGCAAGTCTGTCCTTCTTTCCTTTAACACACGATCGGGTTTCAATAAGATCTTCGTTCCTTTTAAAGACTAGTCCAAAGCTACTTTGTTTTAAAGGTGGTGAAGTGCCTGCACTGTGCCAGTGGCAATGTCACCAGTCGGATGTGTAGTAGTCTCAGCTCACTAAAGGCCTACTACAGGTCCTTTCTCTGTGCTAGCATCTCCATTAAAAGTAATGGTTGAAGTTAGTATTCTTTTAGATTGATTGGATCTCTTCATTACGAAAATGCTAAGACACAAAAGCATTTGATTTATACGCATGACTTGATCGTCGTGGTGATATTTTCTGTCATGCAGGTGGACCCCAGCAGCTGAAAATTTGTGGAACAGTGCTTCTCTAGCTGCTATCCTGGGTCTTGCAGGTGGGGCCTGCATCCGTTTTACCGTTTTGCTGTAAAGTACTTTGTTTTTGTTACAGTTGTAAGGTGTCCGTTTATGGGTGCAGCCATGTTGGCGTTGCCACTGGTGACATCTCACCCTCCTTTTTAGCCTGTTTTTCTGATAATCAACAACCAGCTACTCTTCCTTGCCAAAATGCTAAGTAATTGGTGGATTAGGAAAAGATATGACAGAATAGATGGTAACACAGACGCAGCATCAGGAAGGGGTGATGAGTCCTTCACCGTAGAACTGGTATTTAACTTTAAAAGAGAGGAGTAAATGGTCGTGAGTTTGTACTTACCACAATGTGTTGGGGCTGCGGTGGTATGCAGTGGGGTGAGTGCGTACTGCTGAGGGGTAATTTGGACCACGTATTGAATTAGCAGCTGGAAACTGTGGCAAATTTGTAGCGCCTAACTGCTGCTCTACCTTGTCAAAGAGGACCACCTAAATTGCGAAAGTGCTTTTACTATTGACATAAGGGCTCCTTCCTATCACCTTTGAGTGGAATGAAGTTAAGCAATTAGCTAAATAATGCTGCTACATTCCACAATCATGAAGAAGGCTATTCAGTCGCTAGGCTGGCTTTAATGGTAAGTGCCTACTCTGACTTGACACCTCCTTGTGCGCTCGCGTCTGCGAGAGCATGTGGTTTTCAAATCCAGTCCTATTGATTTCCTCAAAGTCATTCATTGAAACAAGCGAGCAAGAGAGGAGGTAATCAACTAGGTAGTCAATCGACACACTAAGCTGGAACTGTCGTATGAGCTGCGACTGTCTTGCTGAACGTTCTACGCCTCATGACTATGAGCGGCATAGTGAGAGCTCTGATAGCACTGGAGATGCAGCGGATATTTGCGCTCATCTACTTCCTCTTCGCTTATCAACATTGGAATCGCACTGACCGCCGAGGCTCGTGGGTTTGGCGCAATGCCTGGCAGCAGTAGATTGTTGCCTTTGGTAAGATTCACTTTGTGACTTCTTAGGTACTTACACAGGGAAAACGCGTTTCCCACCTCATCGGTGCCTCCAATCTACTCCCCTTGCGGGAGATTGCTCATCACCCTCACGCTTGAACTCATGTCAAACACTTTGCAGTTGCTGTCACCAATGACGACGACGTTGAAGCCCTTGATAAGAATGCCGATCTTGGATGCTCTGCCACTATCATCAACTGCAGCATCATCCACTCAATGTAGGTCCTCATGCTAGAGTAAATTATTGATTTCAACTTCTGCCTTGCATTTGTCAAGTTCCACAACGATCTGTTCTTTCATTTTTGCTTAAAAGGAAACAGTAAACGCAAAATTGGAGGTTGTCAAACAAAGAGCAGGTGAAGGGAGCGGAAGAGGGGGATCAAGAGAGAGAGATGATGAGGGTGAAGAGGATATGAAGTAGTTTTCATGGTGAGAGCGTCACCACGCCAATGGGGAAGCAAGGAAGTTCTAATTAGGTTTTACGTAATCCCCGTTACTGATGTTCGGCGAAGCGCGGAGAGCAGTACAACTTTATCTTCCGTCGGCACGGAGGAGCAACGCAATGATAGAGAAGGCTCGGTGTTGACGGAGCAACCAGCACCGTCAAAATCGCGGTCTTCGGTAAGTTGCAAGCATATATTCAAGTGAACAGCGTAAAGCCAGACAGCAGCATCTAGCTAATGGCTATCTGCTTTCATTCTAGTGGCAAAAGCGTCTGTGCATACAACTGAAGAGGATTTTTTTTCTTGCGCTAATCCAAGTTGTGATTAGAGTACTTGTTTTCCCAATTATAGCCCATTGTTTGTTGCTTAACGACGTCTTGTCACTTCTGGGTGTGATGTGGATGATGATGCGATGGAATGGTGGTGTGATCCAGCATTTAAGCGGCTGGAGGCAGAAACGAGTGTAATAACCAAGCCATCAGAGAGATTGGCAGACATGCTCGAAAACAGGCAGTCAAGTAGATGGTTGAAAACGTGGGTGGTGGTACACCTTTATAGCATTTAATGAATCCCAAAATGGCAATGCAAAACAACAGATTGGTAATGTTAACCACGATGCATAGACCGTACGCCATCTGTCGAATGAGAAGCTGCATGAGAAATGTGTGCTGAAATCCGGTAGGATGCAACCGTATCAAATAAATTAATTTTTGGGCCCGATCGACGACTTGAAATGCAGCAAAATATATTGGTGCTGCCAGATTCCGCAACCTGAATTATCTTTTTCTTGCATGCAACCAGTGGGGTACTTGCTCGATCAACTCATGCACAGTGAATTCCATGGTGGAGGAGATGAACAATAGCATCGAGTTGCTACGGACTTGGAGGTGCTCTCGCTCCTAGAAGCATCTAAATCCCTGTCTTCTCGCGGCTTACCAATAGATGAATTACAGGCTATTTCACCCATCTTGCGCATTGAGACCTGCCACATACTTGTCTGATTTTCACTAGTATTGCTACAGGCAATATGACGAAGATTAAATTTTAGTTGGAGTCATAAACTTGACCGCCACTAGTGAGAGTAGTGCAAGCGACCATCTGATAAGGCTGAAACAACCAAGCACGCTACGCCTTCAGTCCATCAGGTGTGCGCAGCAGCCCAGAAGAAGAGCTCATTACGTGGCGACATACTCTCGCAGGCGCCTGTCTCTCGTCTGTTATTTGACGGGTTATCTTACGCCCGCGATGACCACAGTCAGGGTGCAATTGGTAGTGCAAGTGTTAACGGTGTCTTTGAAATCCATTCTACTTCCATCTAAGGTTGAGTCGTCTGTTCTCCTCGAAGACGTTCCCACGTGTTGCTCCAAGCGGAAGAGGGGGATCAAGAGAGAGAGATGATGAGGGTGAAGAGGATATGAAGTAGTTTTCATGGTGAGAGCGTCACCACGCCAATGGGGAAGCAAGGAAGTTCTAATTAGGTTTTACGTAATCCCCGTTACTGATGTTCGGCGAAGCGCGGAGAGCAGTACAACTTTATCATCCGTCGGCACGGAGGAGCAACGCAATGATAGAGAAGGCTCGGTGTTGACGGAGCAACCAGCACCGTCAAAATCGCGGTCTTCGGTAAGTTGCAAGCATATATTCAAATGAACAGCGTAAAGCCAGACAGCAGCATCTAGCTAATGGCTATCTGCTTTCATTCTAGTGGCAAAAGCGTCTGTGCATACAACT
This sequence comes from Taenia asiatica, assembly GCA_001693035.2. Taxonomy (NCBI): domain Eukaryota; kingdom Metazoa; phylum Platyhelminthes; class Cestoda; order Cyclophyllidea; family Taeniidae; genus Taenia; species Taenia asiatica. Next base: position 18,472 of record LWMJ02000908.1, read on the forward strand.
GAAGAGGATTTTTTTTCTTGCGCTAATCCAAGTTGTGATTAGAGTACTTGTTTTCCCAATTATAGCCCATTGTTTGTTGCTTAACGACGTCTTGTCACTTCTGGGTGTGATGTGGATGAAGATGCGATGGAATGGTGGTGTGATCCAGCATTTAAGCGGCTGGAGGCAGAAACGAGTGTAATAACCAAGCCATCAGAGAGATTGGCAGACATGCTCGAAAACAGGCAGTCAAGTAGATGGTTGAAAACGTGGGTGGTGGTACACCTTTATAGCATTTAATGAATCCCAAAATGGCAATGCAAAACAACAGATTGGTAATGTTAACCACGATGCATAGACCGTACGCCATCTGTCGAATGAGAAGCTGCATGAGAAATGTGTGCTGAAATCCGGTAGGATGCAACCGTATCAAATAAATTAATTTTTGGGCCCGAT
>LWMJ02000909.1:0-25352 GCA_001693035.2 Taenia asiatica
TATCGTGGTCACCGAGGCAGGTATTGTAGTGCACCCACAGTTGGTCTGATGAACGCACTTTCCGATGGTTGTTCATCGCAGTGGTGATTTTCAATGCAAAGTTGATTGTTCACCGACTGAGAGCTCTGAGATGAGTATGAGGAAGAACAAGCCACCTCTCGTAAGGAACATCAAAGCACAACTAAGTGTGCTTCACATCAAGATAATCGGCGCAACTTCATGTTACCAGGGGTGGAGTATCATTGAATTGCAGACCTCCTCGTCACAGAATAGCTCTAGGCAAATTAATGTTCCCTAATGTGCATTGTACACAGTCGAAATTGTAATTCGGGAATACGTTTTTCAATGGAAGTCATTTGCTTTAATCGACAAGAGATTGACGCGTTTGTGGATGTCATGGCAAATAGCAATCTAACACCTTACGAGGCGGAAGTAGCAAAATGTGCGATGAGGGTTGATAGTTGCTGTTAATTATTTACAAATAAAAGAATCACAAGTCTGCAGATCTTTGGTACAACTCGCCCTTTAAATGCGTTTAAGCAAACGTTTGAGCAGAAATTTTTAGCGATTAGAAGAAGGAAGGAAGTGACCCTCTCACCTCTTAAGCCTTCGAAACTAGTCGAAGTTAGGAGAGGTAGCTCAACATGCCTAAATCTATCAGCTCAACGCGGAGACTGATTTGGCTGCGTATTTGGAATACATTTATCTAAATGGTCTGATGGCCACAATTTATGCAAAACTGACCTGTTTTTGTTATTATGGGAGGGATTATTAGTCCCTCTTGGGGCTACAAGTCTCGATTAGGTGGACGTGGGAGAATAATTGAAAGAAGATTAGGAGAAGGGAAAAAGGAAAGTATGGAATAGGCTGGAGGTTTGTCGGCTTCACCATGCGGTAGGGCGCAAATACCACGGCCACAACTTCCACTTCCTTCTCCTTTTTTGGCAACAAACCAAAGGCCCTTTTTCTATGTTCCTTTACTCCATTCTACAGATGAAGTGTTGACATTGAATAGATTCGTACAAATCGTATTCTTGATCAGTTTTGGACTCAGGTTTCCTACTCGAAAAAGAATGATAAAACTACGGACAAATGGGAACGTCGTTTAGCAATTGTAAAGGATTAATGGTCTCTTTTGTCCCAGGTAGCAGTGACTCTAAGATCTCGAATTGTGTACTTTGACAGCCGCTTGCTCATGTCCACGGAACAGACGAGTTGACCAATCAGGTTGCTCACAGATATCAAATGTAATACTTTGTTTGTTTGAACTGCCGGTTTCGGTCACTTGGGTGGCCATATTGTACTGAGCTGGTTGTTCGGCCTTTGGGCCGTGCCAACAGCCCCCAAGTCCTCTGTTTCCAGATTAAATGTATTCTACCCCCCAGTACTATGCCTTCTTTTACCTTAAAGGGAGTCTCGGGACGCTACATCAGACATGTCAACATTCAAGCACCAGATTGTTGACAGACTTTGTAATGCCCAACTCAAAAGGAAGCAATTAAATCCTGTCATCCACATTCTATTCATGCCAACTGAGTGGCGCGCTTAGTGACTATTGACAGCTTTTTATAGAGGGAAGCATTAAACTACCAACTGCTAATTCTGTGCCATGATTTGAAGGTCTGCATTCTTTATTCGACTCTTTTTTTTATTTTCTGCCTTTTAACTACCAATAATTGGTTTGATGGGCAGACATTGCTATCACACAAAATTACTCGTTATTTAAATGATGCTCCATACTGCTGTCCATTTTGCGTCTGGACGAAGGTTGAAATGCACCTCGTAGGATGTATCATCACATGCGCGTCCTAGCTGCTGGTAAGCGGTTCTTTGCAATTCCGAGGGGTTCAGGGCCTTCCACCCTCAAACGTGCGAATCACTCGAGGTAGGAATGGCCAATGAATATGCTGCGTCGGGATGCACGACACACGTTGACACGCGCCACTTTGGCTTGGGAGAATGTTCACACTAAAGTGGAAGGGATGGAGTGAGTATGCTCCATCTTCTAAGAACTAGCATCAGCCAATCGGACGAAATCACACGAGGCGGGGGAGGCAGTATGAAAGTAGGAAGGAGGTGGGGATGGAGGCGACTGGAGCTAGGTTATCAATTTCTAGTTGCAAATTTCTTCATTGAAGTGAAGAGCTCAGCAATACGGTATCAATTCGAATTCACTGTTCAGTATTAGCAAGTTAAGGCAGTAGTGTGAGAGCACACTACTCCCTACTCGACACTTAGTAGGGTAGGGAAACGGTGGTGCGTGGGCTACAAACATGGTGAAACCTGCAGCGATTTGAACTGCATTCTCACATCTGATTGGTCAGTAGGAAACTACACATATTAATATTCAAATTAAGTAATCGCTACTCTCTGGCTCTCAAAGTGACAGTAATTGAGTAATGTCACGGCATATTTGTCACTATCCGATAGCCTTAATTGGGTCACACCTTCGGGTTTGAAGTGAGTTCTGGGGCCTGAAATGGCATAACTGACAACCGGAAGGAGGTGGCTTTCCTAAGTGTGTGGTTTCCCTTTCATCCCATGCACATGTGAGCCATCGAAATTGGGGCAATCACATGATTCGAAGGATGCTAATTGAACCCTTGCTTAACTTTAGAAACGTTTTAATCTTGGGTAGACCTAATTTCTCTATGAAGGCATCGCCAATCCCATGAGGCTCTTCTAAGTTGTGGTCGGGTCACTTCAACTACATACCTGCTCGACATAAAAGGGCACTCCTGTTCTCCTCCTATGCTACAGTTACTGTTTATCAGAGAATTGAAGAATAATTCCCTATCCACACACCCTATTTGTGGCAGCAAAATAGTACATGAGTACAAGCTGCATTGCGCGTCCCTTAAGCCTTACTCTTTTGTCCTGCTGTATCCTGAATAATATGCGAAGGCCGAACATTGCTGATTCACAAAAGACAAATTCCACGTAGTAAGCCCACCTCCTTTATCCCATGGGACAGCCAAATGGATTTGCGAGGTTAAAGAAAAAGAAGTCGTTTAGTCTTTAAGTAGTGAATCGTTAGAGTTTATCACTCCATACCTATTAAGGCACAAATTTGTTCCCCACTTGTACTGCCTTCGTATCCTCTTCCGTTCCATTTACGTCAATGCTGACATTCACAAGCCCCATTTCTCAAGTAAAGCAGAAGAACCTCTTTGTTTACCTTCGAAATGAGTGGAAACTCTCAACATGTTAATGTCAAATGACTTAAAGTGCACCAGAGTCATTCTTCATTGCGATAGGAAAATGGCTGTTTAACAAGGCGCCCCATTGTTTGGTGATTTGTGCTGGACAGCTAGCCATTCTGCTATCCTGTCCCACTGCTTTGCACACAGTCGACGAAGGCTAAACAACGATTGTGTCGGTAAGTTTCGACAGCTCTGCAACCGAGCCGAAAACAGCTAAGCAAAGCGAATCGAGATCATATCACACTCGTTTTACGACTGTCTGTAAAATGAACTCAAATTTACTTAATTGGTGGAACAAAGTAGACAAATGGAGGAATACACGCACTCCATCTGGAGTGATGCCGCGCCGACAGATTGGCGCACTACTATGCTTCATTCTGTACGCAGATAAGCAATCAGGAAAGACAGGAAGTACATTCAGTTCCTTAGAATGCAGGCGTGTGAGTCGACAAACTACTGCCCCTCAGTCTGGACTAATGAAGTACCTTTGTCTTTTATTCTCCCCTTTTGGCCATTGACTGGAAAGCATTTCTAAACCCATCCAGATAAGAACTTTTTTTAGTGGTCCTACAGGATTGTTAAATGGCTAGGCATGAGGAGGACCAATGCATGACCGTTATGTTTTCCATCATCTCAGATGCTCGTTCCTACGTACACAATTCCTCCTCACTGCTCGAAAACAAAATGCTCCCACTTCCCTGTTAGGTGGAAAGCACTTTTGCCTCCTGATCTATCATTTGGAGTTTCATTGTTTTGGAAGGCTGCCTATTATCTACCAAAAAATCCTAGTGATTGAGGGCCTCCTTGACAATTCATTCCATGAAGTGCATACATAATTAGTTTTTGCAAAGAACTGTTTGTTGTCAATGCTACAATCCGTTACTGAAAACAACACGGACATCGTGGTGCCAATTTTCCCTCACTCGTAAGAATTTCATTCTGTTATTTGGCAAAATTTTATTCTGGTAGGCTTTGCTTTTTTTGGCAGAAATAAGGATTACTTGCTTCCTTGAGAAACACTTGAAGGCTGCTAGCTACTCCCTACAAGGATTTGCAGGTGAAATTTTAGCCATTTTGAGGTAAGGAAAGCGTTTTCATGGGATTCTTAAGTTTAAAATAAACAATATCTTTAAAGCCACTAAAAGTGCCATTGAAATGGCAACAAGTGCTTGGGTTAAAGATAGTTAAGGAGGTAGAGCACAGTTACACGTGACAAAATGTCAATGTATAGATGTGATCAGGCTTCGGTGTTGGAAGAGATGTAGCTGCACCCCTTCTACATGCAGCAAAAGATGCAACTCAAATCCCTGCCTCTATCAGTGGAGCTGTCAGGCAGTGCTGCCAGTGAACTGATGCAAAGGTGTGTGGGGATGAATAAGGGCAATTGTGAATAAAAGCGGGAAACTTGAACCTGCAGATAGCGACAGGGGCCTTTGAATGCCATACAGTGGTTGGATTAGTGAAGCTACCAGTAGTGCGATAGATGACTAGCAGTGATATATTTTGGACGGTCAATCCTACGAGCAACCAGTACTTGGAACTGCTGATAGCGGACAAATGTCTCATGAAGAGTGCGAGTATGGTTAAAGAGACGTAGTTTCCTCTAAAGTAATCGACACAGTGTTTGCAATTGCAAAGGAGCAGAACATGCTGTGTACCAAGACGACTATCCGATTTTAACTGGCATCGAATGCTGTAGTGCTACACAGAGAAGAGTGAGCCTTGGCGTGTCACTTATTTTCTGTGTGAAAAGGATTCAGCAAAGTGGAGGAAGACGTAATGGTTAGCATCGCAATGTCAATTGTAGGACTACAGACCTGTGGCAAAAGACAACTTGGCTTTTGACTTCCAGAAATGATTTCTCTTCGTTGCTGAACATCAGACCTACCAAAGAGGAGTACTTATAAAACATGAAAAGGGATGGTTGGAATCCACTTTATCCAACTATAAGTAGAAGGCACATCCTCTTTTAACCACACCTTGTAGCAAATTCTGCAGCTTCATTGGTCTAGTTTCTGAACTCTACATGAACAGAGAAGCAAAAAGCCATTTTTATTTATGTGGGAGTAAATAAAGTGAGAGCTTAAATGTCTCTTCAATAACTTGGACTACGTTGGTTAAGATAGCAGATAAGAAAAGCAATGAATGAAGTGGGCTTACTCATTCCGCCAATTTCTGTGAAACTCACTGTTGAAGCTCTATGTTGATTCTCTGGCAATGCCAATAGTGATTCTGCAAGACAGTTATGCGTGGAAGGAAAGAGACATAGGATGCCTTATTCTGTCCTTGCCTGAATTCTCTTTAGCTCATGCTTTAGGGCGAGAGGGTGGAGGGATGGACAGACTCTCGTTCTGTCTCAACTGCTTCTCTCCCCATGTATACGAATGCTTTACACAAATGGATATGCCTCGTATCCACCTGGTTATCCTGACCACTAGCTTAACAGTAGCGTTGGCAGTGCTTTATGTAGGTAGAGCAGTGGCATGGTGTCCAGTACTGCATTCTTTCCCATCTGTAGCCCTCACCAATAGGACGTGGGAATTTCATCGCCCCAAATAGAAGCGAGGATGGAGTAAAAGGGCCTTGAGACGATATGGGGAGTCATAGACACGGAAGTGGTCAGAATGAAGCAAACGCTTGTATGAGTGACAATCTGACCACTTCACTGCTGATGGAGCAGTGAGCCGAAAATTAATACGGCAGTCACATGGCAAGCATTGATGCGTAGGTGTCCTTATTACCGTCAAGTGGTGACTGACAAAACATTGACATGCTCAGCCCTATCCTATGTGCATTAATGCTGGGTGGATGAATTGTCGTGGTAGCGAAATGGGAACAAAGGCAGGTTGGCACTCTCTGACAATCTCTTGATGAAGCAATGGAAGTAGGCATGGAAGTGGGAGTGGAGAGGACAAGGGGCCTCATGGAAGACGTTGACATTTGAGTGGTTTACCTGAACGTGATCCCCACCCCGTACGATTTGCGCTTTGAATTTCTGTTAAGTGGAAATTCTAGTGAATGTGCCAAATACCAGTACGGTGACTTGGATTTGTTTTTGTCTCACTAAAGTGTGTGGAAGACATGCGTGACTGCTAAAACTTCTGTTAAGATTAATGATGTGGGAAATTCTCCAATGATTTTGGGGGAAGAGAGAGAGAGAGAGCTAATCTTGCCTTATAAAATTAATGGGGCGGTTCGCTGGTACACTTCTCATTTTTTACAAACCTCCTCCTTCTCGCACTCCCCGTGAAATAGTATCAACTTCCACTTTCATGGTGCAATTCGGGCACCAAAATTGTGTGCGAATTGCAGTAATGAGCTAAGCTGCTTAGTTGGTGGTCTAGTTGATGCAAGATATGCGGTTGTGGTGCAGCTGTCCCTTCAAGACATAGAGAGATGAACCCGCGGAACAATTGCTATAGGTTGCTTATCGATGCTAAAGCTAGCACCTATCTATTCACTTCCAAACGATACATCCGCTATTTGCTATTTGCTAATGCCTTCTGAAAGACTTATACTGCTTCATTGCAGAAAATCGCAAGTGCAACTGAGCAATGGGCGTTTTTTGCTGTGGTATGCCAGCATTCCCAAATCACAATTTCGACTGTGTACAATGCACATTAGGGAACATTAATTTGCCTAGAGCTATTCTGTGACGAGGAGGTCTGCAATTCAATGATACTCCACCCCTGGTAACATGAAGTTGCGCCGATTATCTTGATGTGAAGCACACTTAGTTGTGCTTTGATGTTCCTTACGAGAGGTGGCTTGTTCTTCCTCATACTCATCTCAGAGCTCTCAGTCGGTGAACAATCAACTTTGCATTGAAAATCACCACTGCGATGAACAACCATCGGAAAGTGCGTTCATCAGACCAACTGTGGGTGCACTACAATACCTGCCTCGGTGACCACGATAAGTGGGTGCACTACAATACCTGCCTCGGTGACCACGATAACGATAACGGCCTTCAGGCCATTGCCGAAAGACCCGTCTTCGTGGTAAAGCAGTGGAATTCACATTTCTTTTAAAAGATGAAGAAGATTGTTTTTGTTAGGTGATTGTGACACGAATCACCTAACAGAAGCGCCTGGTTATTCGCACCTCACTATCGAGGGAGTGCCACAGCGTTCCACGCGTTGGTAAGCGAATTAGAAAACGTGAGTAGAAAACACCCTCAATAGTGACACGTTACACACCTTTCAGTCTAATGGAGGCAATCAGTTTAGTGAATTCTGTTACCATCACAGATGGTAGTGAGTGTCGAGTGAGGAAAATGAATGCTACAAACCACATTAGACGCTATTGGCTTGGCCACTGCCGTACCGACGTCTGCACCACCAAAGTGGTCAACTGACCCACCACCCATCCATTCGGTGGTCACACAAGTGGTGATTGCTTCCAACTTAAATAATGAGATGTTGGCACAGGATTAAATGGACAAACGAAGTCGCAAGCCACGTGTGCATGTGCGTGTGTGTGTGCAGCTTAATTGTAGATTAGAAATGGGGAATGGTGTGTGGCATGGACATGATACTGACAGCCAACATGAGCGTTGCTCATAAGAGTAATAATAATAATAGTATCCCATCACATCCAAATTTGCAATTAAGTAAGATTGATATTGGTTAGGTGAATGGAAATTTGGATGATTGGTGGAAGGTAGGATGGATGAGTGACCACACGATTGTTTGATGGATTAGAGGTGAATAACTGAATGATGCACAAGATTGGAATGCCTGAGTCATCCATCGGTGTGCGAGAATTGTTCACGACAAATGAGGGTCCTCTCTCCTCCTTAGACCGATCCTCGCATCATTTAAACTGCCTCCTTAACGAAACACCGTAATGAGGTACTCATCAGACATTGGAATCATAAATGATCTGGATCCTCATCGGTGCTAAATGGGTTTGCCAAGGAGACATGGCCAGATCGATCTTGAATGGATGGATAAGTGGACTGGACAATGGATGGATGGCCAATTCAATGGATAAGTCGAAAGATGAGGGGATGGACTGGTGGACAGTTGGGCGAAGGAGGTAGAAGCACATGATCTGAGGATTAAGAAAGTGAATCACCTCAGAGAAAGGACAATTCATTGCCTAATTACTGCACACCTGGGACATACTATGAGTTGTGCCCTTTGTTCCAAGATAGTTGAGCCAAACGAAGCATTGGAGGCGCTATTTCACTCGACCTGCCCCAACCACAGAGTTGGTATCTGCAGTGTCAGTGATATTGTCTGACTGAGCTGGGATGAATTGCATTGAGGAGTGAACAAATTAGAAGTTCAGCGCAAACGATAGATTGGCTGCTTGGCCGCCCTGCAAGTTGACAAAACTCTCTGTCACATGCTCTGCAATCACCACTCATTTGAGGCGAAATGGCGGTCGATGTTGTTTGTTGGGAGAGCCAGAGACCACTGTACGCCCTCGGAGAAGTCACCTCCCACCGCGTGCAGGCTTTGTGGTCGAGGAGAGGGGTTCCATGTTCCTTACACCCAAAGAAGTTTTCCTCCTTCATTACGTTGACCTTCCTCGTCCGACTCTCGAAGCAGTCGTGGTAACAAATGCCTTGAAGTGACGTCGAGAGATTGAATCTGATAAGTTTTTTGGAACGCAGAGTTGAGCAAAACGTGACGGCATTAGCCAAGTGTGAGCTGGGATTCAATTCAACTGCTGATCCAACACTGACTTTTTAACTCGAACCGCCAACATGAATTATTTACTTAGATGTGTGAGATAGTGGACAACTGGTGAGCAGATGGATTGGTGAGTTGGATGGGTTGACAGTAGGTGGATGGATGGGTGAATGGATTAGAGGTAGTTAGATCTGAGACACATGTAGCTTGAACGCACGGATATCTCGGCACTTTGTTGCATCATTTTCGAAGTTCCGGTTTACCACTCAAGTTTCGTCCCTTGATGGTTTACACTGCATAAGCAATTCGCTGCACCACATATTTGAGGGCCGTTTGAGCAGGAGGTATGAGTGGGTGGATCCAGACTGGGTAGATCAATTGGTTGATGCAAGGCAGGTTTGGCCAGAAGATGCTGGGATGGACGGATTTATGGGGTACCAAATGACGAGGAGATGGAAAAGTGAAGGGTTGAGTGAGGGACTGGGAAATCGTGGTAGGATAGACAAACTTCGCTTAATGAGATCAACAGTACGGTGTCTTACATAAGGCCTCCTCTCGCTTTATAAAAGTCTGATTTGTACAACATTGTCCTCAGATGTCGACATTGTTTGAAAAACCGGATGAATCTCGTTTGCTAGATTCGCCCTAAACACAAGGTTGGTGTCCTCTATGCCGGTGACTCAGTCTGCCTTGAATGCCACCATCAAGACTATGCAAACTGTACAACTTACACCGAAGGGTGTAAGAATCAAGACTGGAGCGTCAACGATAACACTCGCCACCCAATTCCCTTGTTGGGTGAGCTGAGGACCTTGAAGGTTCATCTGTAATCAACATTCGTTGCAGGTAAAGTGCCAATTCTGGCTGTAGTCGGAGGTGGGAGGCTGTTCCCATAGTGGGTGCTTTGTTGGTGACACAGGTGTCTCCACTTTTGCGTTTCGACAATTCCTCTCTTTTCCCTTGTTGTTCGTCCTCGTTCGTTTGAAGTACAGCGCCTCTCAACTCTCTCTCCAGTCATGGTGAGAGATACCGTGACACAAGGGCAGGACTTTAGTTAAGTAAATGCAAGAAAAGTGTGAACAGGAGGCTTGATCATAAAGCAATTTGAAAAGGGTTTCTTTTGAAGAAATAGGAGGGTCTTCTTACAAGTAACCTTGATGAGAAACGTGGGTGACTTGCATCATGGTGACTAGCACGAGGAAGGTCCGCGCCATCAAATGCGTGACCACTGTGGCACCTCAATGACAGTGTGCACTTTAGACCAAACCACATGCATTCTACTGCACTGATCCCTCCATTGTTTGAGTGTCAGCCCCAATTCTGTCTGTTCATCTCCTCGTTTGAGTCGCCGCGACTCATTTGTCGGACAGAAATGGAGCATGCGTTAGGAATGGGTCAGAATATTCCACCTACTCCAGTGAGGACAGAAGCACTTCCTCTGTGGGATGGGCGTCCTCATCGGTAGGTATTCATTTGGGTGGAGATCATTGCGAGGATCTGCTTAGCGCTTCGCAGAGGGCACATTGTTTGCACTGTTCATATAGAGGTGAGGAGGGGAAGGAAGTAGACACAGTGTTCTTTTGTAAACTGCATATTAGTGGAGGTGGAGTCATGTATGTCCATGGATTGCACTCAAGCACATGTCCAATCGGTCTGTTGAGAAGTAGCTGACTTGACCAACTGGGCAGTGTCACTAATAAATGGAGATTGCTTGGTTGCATGCCCTCCTGGAAAAGTGTTGCCTTGTAACAGGGCAAAGTACAGTCCAATCGGCACGTGGGTTGTGTGTTAGCTTGAAAGCTTGTCATAAAAGTGTCTGCTGCAAGAGTGAGGGCTTTTGTTGCTGTGAGGTCAACGCAATCCGCGTGGAAGATGGAAGTGCAGACTTTCCTCCTTTGGACTCCAAGACGAGACGCTTATTTGCAATGTGTTGGCAGTTGTGGATCTTCTCCACTCCAACTAGCCAGTGCTGCGCCGAATCTACTTCGTAAGTCAGGCATGACTGCAACAAGCCCTAATCAGAGTGGTTGGGAGACCTGGACGGAGGTCCCAATGGAGATGCATTCTAGTGCACACTGGTATGCGCCAATAGGTAGTCTATGGGGTGTAGACATTCGACTGCAGGCTGGATGATTTCAATCGCATCTCACAATGGTATTTGGTTAGCCTTGACCTCTTGGACTGTAGCAATGCCTCTGGAGTTCATCAAGCTCTTTTTCATTTCCACTAAATCACCCATTCCACTCTGCGTATACCTAAGAGGTCTGCTTCTGACAACTCATCGTCGTCAACCACTTTTTGCTTTATGATTCCAGCATCTACTTCATTCTAGTGGATAACACGTGAATTTAGAGGTGTGAAAACTTAGGGGGATATGGCAGCAAGCGAGACGCGTGTATGCACAGCAATAAGAGATGGTGGAGGAGTGGCAGTTGTTCTACTGGTGTCCTTGACCCTGCGTTTTACCTTTCCATGTCGTTGATTGACTTATAGTCCTCTAGCTGTTGTGTAAGAGGATACAAATTAATTTATTCAGCCGTACGTGTGATTGCTTCGCCAGAGGGAACTCAACAGCCACCTTGGCCTCCCCACGGTAGGCACTGCACTTCTTGCGTAGTGTGGACCAGCATTTAGAGGCTACAAAGAATTGTCAGGCTATTCCTTCCATCCTGGGTTATTGGATCGTTTGGTATCCAAAATGGCCACAAATGTTTACCAAAATAGAGCATTGTAATAACTTGCAAAAGCTCTAGGCGGCATCAGCTTTTCTGCTACGGTGGGATTGATGCAGAGACCTCCAAAGTACAAAGGGATTGAGCTGATATTAATGCAGGCCAATGGTCTTTCACCCAGAAAGAGGGAAAATAAAAGAGGCATAAAGGCTTGTCCCACTGCCTGGCCAAGTGGATTGCAGGCACAACATCATCGTCAATGGCAAAGGTGATGGAAATGTGTTTTGTGGAGAGCAGCAATGCATAATAGTCTTGGCAACAGTGATTTTTGTGTGTTTTCCCCTCTTCCATGGTGTTGATGCTGTTGGTGTTCTTGCAGTGGTCCTTGTTTATTCTTTGCTCTTATCGAAAGATGCGATTTTGCCTTTCCAACTAACCCATAAAACAACTTTGTGCATGGTTGGAGAAAACCCCGATTCGATTTCTGGAGGCAATGCAGCAACTAGTGAGCCCACGACGATGGAGGAGGTAAAGGGGGCGAAAGACGAAGGGACGAGAAATGGAGCAGCATAATAAAAGCGGTCTAAATACCTACCACTATTTGATTGCTGACTTTGTTTATGACTGTGTTATGACTCATTTGGCGTGCACACGACCATCTATGGACACGAGTGTAGGGGTGATGGGAGTGATGAAATGGAACGCCTGAGGCCTGTCAACTGAAAGCCATTCAAGCGCATGACGAATCACTTTGTGTTGTGCAAAATTGTGAAATTTAAAAAGATTGGAAGAAGGGGAGGGAACAGTGAAGTGAGGCATCATCAGACTTGTGGTTGAGGCGAACGAAAGTGTGGGCGGGACTAGTGGCCTTCGTGACGCACAATGGGCGACAACTAGATCTCGTCTAGTTCAATTAATCCCCTTCTGTATCGCTTCATTTCAAATAAATAAACAACGATCGTGGTTCTTTTTTTGGTTTGGTGTTTGCATGAAGAGGCAAGACTAGACAAGACTGGACCAGGTGGATGTCGCAAAACATGTAGAAGGGAGGATTCACGTTAACTTTTGTTGAAAACAGTAGTATCTTTTGGTGATGGATCATGCTACATGAGCACTCAATTACAGGTAACTCATGCCTTTAGTACTTCTTTTAATGAGTTCAAGTTAAAATAAGACTATTGAGCTTACAAGGCAGTGGGGAGACATTTTGAGGAGTAAAGACGCATGTGCCTTTCCTCTCTGTTTCCTTCCCAAACCTACATTCGACGTCAAAGGACTTGCCGCTGCGGCTTCTGTTCATTCGGCGTTTCTTTTTATTCTGAAAACAAGCAGTGCACCAAGAATCACTCATCTGTGTACAGTAGTATTGAAGTCCATCGTGGTGACCGAAGGCCAGTAGTCGTCTTAGTGCTCGGTCCTCAGGGTGGGTAACATGGTCGAGTGCCCGATTCCATTGATCCATTCAGCAAATGGGTCTAGTTAGCAATCTGTTCACTGTCTATGCGCACATTATCTAGCCATTCCACGTGCTTGATGCTTGCAAGAATGGCAATCATGTCTGAGAGGGTCAATAATCATCTCCACTGGACTTGTTGGGGACGCATTTTTGAAGCCTAGGCTGCGTCGACACTCACATCATGGCAGTGCACTCAAACCTTCTCTCAATGTCTGGAAGTAGCGTGCTTTTGTTCATAGGTGCCTTCGTTCATCACCACACTGCCAGCACTGTCCGACATCTTCAGTGATGGCGTCTGGGAAGGAGAAAGTAAGTGACCGAGGGTGCTGTACTACTAGCCTGGAAAACAAAAAAATCTACTAAAAGTTCTCTGGATAAAAAGGGGCAGAACTTCTGTCCTCATCTCCATTGGACTTGTTCCAAATCAAGTCATTTCACTGATCCATTTGCGCAGCTTGTATGTCCACCGTTGAAAGCCGATCAGATAAGCCGATGACATTTCACCGCCACCACTCCCACTGCATTGGCTTTTGCCTCATTAGAAAGCCCAGTAATGTCTCACTACCATCATTTTCCTCTTCCCCTTTTTATTCCTAGTTTACTTGCCTTTATCTACCTTCAAGCGCATTAATTAGTGCCTCAGGGAAGAATGTTTGTTTAGGCCAAAGAATTAGCCATGCGGTTGAACGCCTGCCAGTTGACAGGCCTCAAGTAGCCGTAGATGGGCGTAGGCAACCATAACGTGGTAACTATGCTCACAATCAGCTTTTTTAATTAAACAATGCGAAATGTGCTGTCCACTTTTTGCCCATTTTTTGTTGCATTCTCTGCCTACCAAACTCTACACCGGAAAGTATGCCTTTCACTTTACTTTGCAAGAAGTTGCTTTCTTGTGTCTTTTTGGGGACTTTGCCCTCCTTAAAGCGAATGTTGAAAATAGACCAAAAGGACATCAAAAGAGTATTCAAAATCAAAAAAGCTTTTGTAGATTTACTGCAGTATAAGGAGGTTACTCTGGTAACGGTTGCCACGATTGGTAGTATCTGCAGCAATACGACTCAAGTGATTTCCTCCTCTCCTCTCCTCCTCTCCTCTCCAATCCAAGTGGATTGCTGGCAAAAAGCTCGGATGTATTTTTTGTTCTTTTCTAAACATCCACTGTAGCCAGTCTCCCTTTTTGCCTCTAAATTAGATGGATTTGGTGCATTTAAATACTAAGGATGTTCTTCTTGCTGTGGTGATTTGTGTGGTGTAGGTAGAAGCAGTAAATGGATATCAACAAAATGATTAAGTTTCAAAGACACTTCTTGGTTGATACTGGTCAAGTGGATGACCAAACTACTGATGGACTGAAATACGAGTTGGTCAAATGTGAATGGAATGCACATTGACGGATGGATGAAATGATTGCTAGTAGATGAGCGGTTGACTGGATAGGTGGATCTAGGTTGTACGGCCGCACTACAGGTAAATATAGAGGGTTCATAGAACCACCAAAATTTAAATATACCAACAAATATAGTTGAGATCTGCTGCTTTCTTGTTCTACCTGCGCACCAACTACTTTGATGTTGCGGTAGCGACGTATTGATGTCGCACCAAATTGAAGGTGTTGAGACCATTGCGAGGCGGCAACTTGACACTTATCAATGAAGCCATGTGTAGTACCACGCAGATGACTTCAATCTCCTTCTATCGCCTGTCAACATTCATTCATCATACAGTTTAACCACATTTTTTCCCGTTTTTCAAATAATGCCTCTTCCAGTTTCATTGGTGTCGAATGTAATTACTTTGAATCCGAGAAGTAAAAAGCATTTCGTGCAGACCGTGGACAGATTAATTTCACTCTGATGAAGTGTTGAAAGACAATCTTGTTGATAGAGTTGTGGGAAAGTCATTTTTGCTTAATTTATGCGAAAGTGTGGAAGTCGCCAACAATGCTGCCACGCGTGGAGAGACGGAGGAATGAGATAAGAGCGACACCTCTATTTAATTGAAGTGCAAACGTCCACTTGATGCACCCAACTTCGGTCGGCTGACCACCTCACGTCATTGTAATACCCCAACTTTGAGTATGGAAAAGAACAAAGGGAATGCTGGCTCATCAGTCAACTTTCTGTCATTTGGCTGGGCTAAGGCGACCTCGTGAAATAAGTGGATGACCCTTCAATGATGCGTATGGCGTTGGTGATAGAGCCGGTGAAAGGAGTGGACAGGACTAGCGGACTTGCCTCTTCCATGAACAAACAAGGATGCTGAAGTGGTGGATATGAATCAATTACTTGACCAATTGATCACCAGATCACCTGGCTTGTGGTGGAGAAGGAGCCAGACATTACCGCAGCATCACTGCATATGTATCCATGTCACTGTAAAGTCGTGACAGTGACGACAACATTGACGTAATTCCTGCCCTGTTCCTTGTGCATGAATGCTAAGTGAGTGACTTGTAGTGGTAGCATAAATGGGTAGGAGGAGGACAGACTGGCACTCTCTCACCAGTACTTAATGGAGAGACGAAAGTGGGACTGGAATTCGGAATAGAAGTTGTGGGACTTGCTTTTTCTTTCCATGCGATGTGCGTTTCGAATTCCTATTAGGTGGAACCTACTTCTCTAATTTCTTCAGAACATTTCCAAACGAGGCACCCCTTGAAAGTGGCATACACAAATAAAGCTAAGTGGATTTTATCTCCTTGCCACTGAAACCGCAAAAGCCAGTGTTAGCATCATGTGACATCGATGAGGCAACACCTAGCAGTTCTGGCCATTCTCCCTCCCCTTCAACATTTCTTCAAGTGTGCAACACCCTCCCTCGGCACGAGTGGAGTAGAAACAAAATTACTTAGTGTTTCTTGATTTCTCCGAAAAGACAAAAGCATCCTGTCAGGAATGAGTGGTAGTTTAAACTCGGGTTAGGTTACAAAAAGAAAGTAGGAACCTTGATTACCTTATGCGTTTTTGTTCCCGATTCTATCCTGCTTACCTAACAAGGCTCATCCGTGCAGAAGCAGTTTTGCTGTCAACACCAAGAAGTGCTTAGAGTCTTCGAAGATAAAGTCATTTAACGAAAGTCCGATTGGAAGTGCGTGCAGCAAACGATTGTGTTAGAACACATCAAGTGGCAAGTTCGTGATGGCGGGCACGCCATTTGACAATCCCACGTGGTCCGCCGTTTGTGGCAATGCTATGGACTGGAGGTGGTATCACCCAGTAAGCCGTCCCATTAATGCCTAAGGGATTGGAGAGCAAAAGCGTATAGAATACGAAGTAATATCCAAGAGGACATCTAATGGGACTAGTGCGATTGCCTAATGGGGATGGCCATATCGTGTACCTGACTGCCGAACGTCTCTTTTAGGACAGTTGGCTCCTTTTCATCATCACTACGAGACGTGTGAGACCTTTGGCTTCTAGAACTGGTATCACATCGGTGGTAAAATGGTGCGGCCGAACTGAAAGTGGATGCACTGGCGGTCTGCCAAAATTGATGGTGTCTCGGATGTCTTGACAATGCACGTCTGGTAATTGTTTGGGAAGCTTGGACTGAGGGTGAAGAAATACGAATTGCTTTGCCTAGTCCCAACGTTTTCTGGTTTACAGCTATCACAAGTTCACTTGGCAATGGGTACGGAGACAGGAGACCTCTGCCTGCTGTGTCGTAGGTGTGCATCAGCAAAAACGTGGTGTTTTGGTGTGGATATGCCTTAATAACGCTGGTGCTGAGGCTTACAGTGTAGATCTTTGGCCTGTGGAACGGTGCTGTCAAATAATCCACCCTACCGAAAGTCTTTCAATACCTTGACTTGGCATTTGCCTTCCACTTTGTTGTTCTATTCCGGAGGGGTATAGATGAAAATTTACCACGTTGGTGCGCAAACGTGGAGAGATTTGGCACCGTCATCGTGCTTCCTCGCTGTGTTCTCTTTGCTTGGCACAAACTGAGGACGCATGTCAATTGTTACGCCACATCATTCATTTTAGGCATCACATACTGAAACGCGTATTTAGCAATACCATCCAGTAGAGAACAAGGTGATCCAAGTGTATTGCTAGCGGGATATTTGAGGAAATTCTTTTTACCATACCTTACTATGGTGTCCAACCTCCGTGTCTCTCTAGCAGATGAATATGTTTACCGCATTTAACTGCTACCGTTGTTGTACTCGCTGTGGTAGTCAGTGTTGAAGGACTGGTGGATGAATAAGTCAAGCAGTTGAATGCCGGACAAATGAAATGCCTTTGGAAAACACTTGTTTACAGACGCATTGAAGCTGATGATGGATGAGTGACTGGTAGACAGAGAGAAGAAAGAAGCAATAGCGTAAGAAGAACTGACTGAACAATGGCGAATGGGTGGATGAATAGGAAGGCATGTTCAATATGAATGAGGGAGTTGAAAGCAGGTGGACGACTGTATGTATCAAAGAGCGGACTGCTGATCAAAACTGTCAGGTGAGTGTTTAGTAGGATCTGGGATAGCGGACTGTCTAAACGATAGTTGGACCCAGTCTAGATAGATGGGTGGAGTGGTGCTGAACCTTCGTCGAAATGCCCCAAGTGCAACACTGCAAGGGAATTCCAGTGCCTCCTCATTACATCATCGCATCAACCGCTTTGCTGTTACCGATGACAACACATTAGCTTGTAGCATTGACCGGAAGGCATGGAGACCACTGCCAAAAAAAATAGATGCGATCCCCAGAAGACGAAGTAAATCCTTACCTCTACAGTCCTCTGTAAACATTCCCTCTTTGCCTCAACACTTTCACACCAACTTACTCATGACCTTAAATTTACTTTAAATCTGGGCAAACGCTTCTACCTTACAACCTCTTAGGGATTAGGTTTGGGCCTTCAAAATAAGGCTCTTTTTAATTTCACCTACTTCTTTGGCATTAAAAAAGCGAATCTGGCAGCGTCATGTCAAACGTTGTGCCATGTGCTAACACACGCACACACGCATTGAGCTATGACGTGGAACTAACACCAACACATTGGAGGGGAACAGTGCAGCAAAGAAGGGTGAGAGGCTGTTAAGGGGCAAAACTACAGACCTCCTCTCATTACAGTGACTTGCTGTCTTCCTGTCACCATCGTGTGACTGTGTGATCGGCCCTGCGGTCATCTATGTCGGGCCGCCTTATTACCGGCGACGGAGGAGAACGGAGGCACTTAACTGCGAAGTAATCACTTTGCCTACATCCTCTACTTGGTTAAAATGTGAGAGGTTGCTTTACTTTCTCCTAAAAATCCCAATTTCATTTTACTGACACAAGAGTTATATCCGTCAGTCCGCTTTAAGTGATCACTCGAGTTGGTTACAGTCAGCCTATTGAATCGACTTCAACATCCCTGAAGAGGTGCTGTACAATCACATTTCTGTGGAGCTTGCCTTTACTATCATCAGCTAACACCTAAAATCTCTTTTCTTTAGACGTGGAATAACTAGTTATAATTGGAAAAGTGCAAGTGTTACTATCTCATGGTCTCAATTCATGCAAAGATTTTGTCGGATTATTTTACTTTGCTGAGTAGTTGACGGTTACAGAGGCAGCCGTTTGCGCTTGAGACACAAGTACAGTCTTGGAGAGACAAGCAGGGAGACAAAGGGACGGCACCAGTTAATTACAGTGTAAGGGACTACGCCACACTTCTCTGTTCCAGAGTGACCACTGTACTCCACCGTGATGTCTGAAGCTGGGATGGGATAAGGCCAGTGAGTCTTTTCCTTATCTCTGTACTTTGGAATCTTGGGCAATGCGCAGCGCTAAAAGCAGTTTTAACTATTAAAGCATGCAAACAAATTTGCTGCTTCGCAATCGCACTCGTCAGCCCTCCCTCCATTACCCCCACGATGATGCATCCTTTCCACGTCATCACCCAATGGATGTGTTCATGCATTACCACGTGACATGAAGTTGGACAAGCCCCCGACACCTCTACTTGATTTATTTATGTGAAATGAACTTGTTGAATGCTGGCAACTGATCTCTAGAAGATCAAAATGCCAAATGATTCGCCAAAGCGTTCATGAATTCGGCATTGTGATCATGGAGTTATCTTGCTTCTGGCATTATTCCTGTCACGTTCCACTTAATGTTACACGTTGAGGTTATGCCGCCTGTAGCAGCAAAGCAGTTGATGCGAAGACTTGATAAGAAGGCACTGGAATCCAATCGTGGTGCTGCAATTTGCAGACTTCTATGGGATTTTTGCACCAATCAATTTGTGCATCTTTACTGGATTGTAGGCACCTGTGAGTTACATCTCTGTCAGTAATCCATCTATCTCGTATCCAATCACTTGTTCTTCAAATGATTCGAGCACCACTTGCCAGATCCCTTATTTCAAACTCACTCGTTCATCTCGGACCCGCTCACCCACTCATCCACTACTGCTCCACTCACCAATTCGGCATGCTTCACTTCTCCATTTGGGCTTATCTCGTCTATCTCCCCTTTTGTCTTCTAGTCATCTGCCTACTTGCTCCCCCTAGCCATCCACCAAATACGTTTCCCATCACCATTCATTGTTCTAGTGCCCGCTTACTAGCTCCTTTCATCTATCCACCCTTTAGCGCTTACCGTCACAGTACAAGCGACACCGGTATGAGTTAGTTCCACTGAATGCACCCGTCAACGCCGCTGAATTGGTGATCGAGTACAATGAAGAGACAGAAGAGAAGAAGTTGTTTGAAATTCCGACAAACAGTCCACACGGATTGACTCATTCTCTTCAAGCCGGAACGTGTGAGGTGGAAGAAAATCACACGAGCCTCAATGTTAAGTACGCATTTCTTCATGTTATATTTTTTACTTTTTCTTTTAAAAGAATAACCCTATTTTATATCGTGACACCCGGAAAAGATGACAGGGTGGAACAGTCTGAATCTTGCCACAGTTTGCACCGACGAGGGACCGATGGAGAGGCCTCCACAGTACAAACCTATGAAAGAGACAATAATGTAAGGTAAAGTCTAATCTTTAAAAAGAAGGAGGATGAGAGAGTCGCAAAAGCTGCTTCCGATGCCCCTTCAGGTGAGTTGCGAGCATTTTCTTTGCAGACACGACATCGACGTTGGAGAAGAAGACGGTGCGATCCATGGTTTCATTGACATGGTCCCTTCTAAAGGTGAAGATGCGACATTGTGCAAAGATGTATTCTAAAAGCACCTAATCAACAGCTATTTTGTGCTTTTCCTGCTCCCCATAAGTGTTTGACTATCCTCTACTTCGAACGGCAAAATCTCGACAGTGTTTTTCAGTAGTAAAGGGTGCGCTATTTGAGTTGACGGCCACGAGACCTAAAATTCCCTCACGACAGTTAAACAAAGCAGAGAAATTTGTTGTTGTGTCACTTCTGCCATCGTGTTCACCTGTCTCTTTGGCCTGTATGTCTACCATTGTTAAAAGTGAAAGCCACCTACTAGCCATTGTTTTCCTCCTGAGTTTGTGCCCTGGATACATGTGGACAACAATAACATTTGTGTATTCTTTCAAGAGAAATAAATGAGCCTACTAATTGCTAAAAAAATTGTTGTTTTGTAAAATGTGGCACTTCTGACCCGATGCAATACAAATTGACAGTCTTGAGATGGTTTGTGGAGGGCATGAAGTTGATCGGTGCTAGGAAAAGTGATAAACTAGATCCTTTATTATGGTTCGTTTACGACCATCTACGGGCACCACTGGAGGAGTGCTGTGAGTGATGGATTGAGAGCCCTTCAAGCAAACACAGTCTCTCACTTCACTACATTTCTACAGGTCTTTAATTACAAGTAAAATAATGAAATTGGGGAAAAGAAATGCTAAAGAAGAAGAGGAAGTGAGGCATCACGTGAATTGTGAATGAGGAGAAGGCAAACGCAGGCGAGACTATTGGCTTTGGTGACACACAACCCACGCTCACAAGGTATCAACGAGAACACTTTCTCTTTCCTTTCTTCTCTCGCGCATATCCAAGTAAAAATGATTATTTGGATAGATATATGTAAACTTCCTCTTTGTTAATCACCTCAATGGGAGGTGTGGGAGTAGACCAGTGAAGGTGAAGAATGTGGATGATGATGTGATGAAGTGAGTTCACAACGTCTACTTATTGTTGAGGGGAGTAGTATATCCTTCTGCCTGTTCGTGTGGTATAAACACTTCTCCCTTTTGGAGAATTCGCCACCCTCAGCAAAGTGAATATATTGTTCTCAAATAATACCACTCACCAACTGCAAACTGTCGGAAATGATCATGGAGTTTTAAGATGATCAGATTTGGAGCTTTGATGCTTTACAGAAGAGTCCTGTGCTCTGTCGACTGACTCTTTCTCTGATATGTGTCGGTAGAATGAGTCATACGAATTTTGATAGAAACAGAGACTCCTTTTTTTAAGTGCTATCCACTCACATCCTTGTTGCTCATCCGGTGCCTCTTTTGATATCACTGAATGTGTCTCTAATTTGTCAAAGAAATCTCATCAAGACTGTTGAGCGCTCACCATGAAACTCCTCGAGGAGTGGCTGGTTGCCATAAGCTTTTCCCTCCAAAAGCAGACAATTATTTTTCAACATGAATTTAGTAGGATTTATTGGGCAATGGAAGCGAGTACCGTTGAGGAGGAAGATAGGTGGGGACTAGAGATGGTCGTAATTTAAAATGACAGCTTCCAGCCTCAACTACGAACACCACGTTGCCAATTACTTATGCAGACACTTTGTGGAGACAGGAAAAGGAAAAGGAAAGGAGGAAAAATGATAACACGATAGGCTTTTACTTTGCTTTGATGGACGATGGATAAGTTGCAAATGGATTATGTACTTGCGTCTGATTCTTGGGAAGTTTTGTAATTAAAGGGAGTTCTCAGTGAAGGTTTTACCCTCAAGTAATGAGGTAGGGGATGGAGGTATTCCTCTGCCCCACGGGTCGGTGGAAGGCAATGCATTTTGGGTGTGGATGGAGAAATTGCCATAACATGTAGAAGGAGGTTGTGCATAGTATCTTGACAGTAACGCACATGAGATGGCAGGAAACGAACCGCCTTTGCCAAAGAATTAGAAGAAGCAGCCCTACATGGCATCAATCGCTCTGACTTCAACCATGTTGACAACCTTGGAGGACTATTAAAAGTTTTTCTTAGGATGCTGCATTAAGAGGTGCTTTCAAGTGGGACACATGTCTGTTGATGTGTCGGGTGATAAATAGTCAAATGATGGGGCAGCTGGTCATGCAAGCAATTGCTCTTCCTTACAATGTGGAACATGCCTTTGGTACTCCTTGATGCGATTTCCAAGTAGCACACTGAGAGGTTCCACTTCTGTGGCAAGTCAACAAATAAGCAATTTTATGTCATGCACACTTCGCCGAAACATAATAGCCAATTTGTCCGCGAAAGCTACCAACTCGACGGCATTATTTACTCCTCCTACAGTGCCGTCTTTAAGTGACGGGCCTCTTATCACTTATCCAAATGGCTCATTTGGCAATTAGTCCCCATTCCAAGCTCTTCCTCACAGAACCTAGAGCCTTCTGTGTGGTGGAAATGTAGTTTGCGTCTCTGCAGGTTCCCCTTTCTCCCTCCGCCATGGTCCTCCTATCGCCCCTGCAGCCTTTGCCCTTCTCCTCTTTTCTACCCTACAGTGAAGTATAATCCTCCTACACCACCTCGGCTTGTTACTACTTGGGGAAAGTCTCGGGACACTGCAATCGCGCTGCGATCTCTACTTGTGTGAGATGTTATTTCACCAGGAGCAGAAAACCCAGCTCTAATCGCCTTCCTTTTTACCACTACTCTATTTCATCACCGTCTCCTCCATCACGCATGTGTCCGTCTGATTATCTGATGCTAGTGCTGAAAGGGGCGATGAAGATTCCCCCCCTGCCTTCTGCCCTAAAGTGTAAATTCTCTCATGGAGGATAAGTGAGATGTGTCTTTCATTTGGATTCGTCAACCTTGAGTGTCGACCAGTGTGGAGCATCTCGACGCAGCACGCACATCATCCACAACTTTTTCAAAGACTACTTTTTCACATTTGAGAGGTTATTTGTCAACGAAATCTCTGTCTCTAACACCTTGGCACCTCTTGTCAATTGTAATCATGTGTGGGGGGTTGGGGACCTCTTTTTTGCTTGAATTGAGGACAAATCTGCGAGAAGCCCTTCTTGACAGCAGTGCAAACAATTAATAAGTGTTGCATTTCTCACCAATGCCATAATCACTGATCTCATATTCTCGTGACGATGGTGGAGAGTAGCACTGCTTAACAGGAATAGTGGAGTTAGCAAGGTCCCTCTGAACAATTTTCTGACCAGCAAAACAGCTTGTGGGTCTCTGCAATAAGACAGCAGAAATAACAAAAAGTGGGGCAGCAATCAGGAGAACAAAACTGCCTATAACTAGCTATCTACTTGACATGAAGTGAGGAGTGAATGAGGGAATCCTCAGCCTCAACGTAGCTGGTAGTTGGATGTTGACATTGTCAACATCTGCAAGCGTGGTGATTGGTCAAATGGCTTGTTTCTCGGACGGGAACAAATGGATGGTAAAGTACACAGGCGACGTTCCGAGAGTCACTGCTCTTGATAATAAAAGAGTATGGCAACCACCACCACCTCCTACACTTCGCAAAAAAACCACAATACTTTTTAATCCATTATGGTTAGGATATGAGTGGGTAGGGATAAAGTGGAATATCTCTGAATGATTACAAAATACATTACAGGTGAGAGATTAGCCTAAAGAGGGACGAAACTGTCAGAGCTAGCTATTGTAGATCTGTCGATGGTGGGTGTACTCTTCGGAACATTGCAGTTCGTAGTGAACTTGAGTGAATCGAAGGAAATGATAATTAAATGGCGAAAACTAGCAGGCAAATGGTGCATAAGTTGGGCTACAGCTAAGTGGGAATACATTGGCAGAACAATAGATCTAAATGTTGTAGGACTACGGCTTCACGACCTTCAAGATGACATGACGAATTGCAGCTCCAGTTTCATGAGTATAGCTCCGAGCTGAACGCAACGCCTGCCTCGGGGCCACGAAGACGACGCCAATCCTAAGGCCATCGCAGAACAGCCTGTCTACGTACCAAAGCAGCATAGCTTACACCTGTTTCATTAAAAAAAAATCACAAAAGTGCTCTAGAACAAATATGAGGAGGAAGTCATACAAACCACCTCATAAAACAGCATCAGTATTTGCGAATCGCTTATGATTGTGTGCTGCAACCTTCAATGGCTTGTTAAGTGAACTCCCAAGTATTATTAGAAAACACCGTCTTTGGTGAGAAGTAATTTTCTTGTCTTATTTACCGCGAAACCACTTAACAATTAAAATTAAGTGTTGTCGCATTTGAGAGCCAGATTCGGGTGGAGACAAAGGTTCACTACTAACTACCAAGGTGTTGAATACTTCGCCACTAAGGCACCGATGTTTGCCATTCGGTCAGTGCCATTGTTGGTGCTCTGAAAAATGGACACTTCGTATACTACCTAATGCAGATCATGCAAATCGTGCACCACAGTTGAGGTAAGCATTGTTGATTGGTCCAAAAATAGTTACTCGTATCTATGCCATGTCTGCATCTGTGTCCACATCCACGTCCATTATACGCTCGTACGCGACGCCACATCTGTCCATCAACAGAGCCCGTTTGGCAACGCTCACTCACCAACGGGGAATGGGTAATGGGGAATGGACAAATGACTCTGCAAAACAGTCAAGCTCCAAGTAGCAATGTGGTGAATGAGCAACGTCCATGTTGGCTGCCAGTATCATGTCCATGCCACACACCATTCCCCATTTCTAATCTACAATTAAGCTGCACACACACACACACATGCACACGTGGCTTGCGACTTCGTTTGTCCATTTAATCCTGTGCCAACATCTCATTATTTAAGTTGGAAGCAATCACCACTTGTGTGACCACCGAATGGATGGGTGGTGGGTCAGTTGACCACTTTGGTGGTGCAGACGTCGGTACGGCAGTGGCCAAGCCAATAGCGTCTAATGTGGTTTGTAGCATTCATTTTCCTCACTCGACACTCACTACCATCTGTGATGGTAACAGAATTCACTAAACTGATTGCCTCCATTAGACTGAAAGGTGTGTAACGTGTCACTATTGAGGGTGTTTTCTACTCACGTTTTCTAATTCGCTTACCAACGCGTGGAACGCTGTGGCACTCCCTCGATAGTGAGGTGCGAATAACCAGGCGCTTCTGTTAGGTGATTCGTGTCACAATCACCTAACAAAAACAATCTTCTTCATCTTTTAAAAGAAATGTGAATTCCACTGCTTTACCACGAAGACGGGTCTTTCGGCAATGGCCTGAAGGCCGTTATCGTTATCGTGGTCACCGAGGCAGGTATTGTAGTGCACCCAC
>LWMJ02000910.1:0-25345 GCA_001693035.2 Taenia asiatica
AAAGCTTGCTCTCGCAGGGGTAAAATTTGTCTCGCTCACAAGAGAGTGCTAAGTTCATTTATCTAATTGCTAGAACGTATAGCCGTAAAGCACTAAAGCCCTGTCCTCCTTCACATCATAGCATGTCTAAGTAAATTTTGGGTAAGTGGTGCCCTCATTGGCAACAATAATGGGGAGACATCGATAAGATTAACGCCAGGTTGATTACAACCAAGTCTCTTTTCTTCACTATACCACTTTTCAATCATTTCTCGTAAACAGCATGACAGCGGTGGTGTGCAGAAGACATCTGATTGTTTCATACTTCGCAGTGGCCCCCAACGAAGTCATGATTATCGGATGCCAAGTGCAAGAAGAATCCTTTCCATTCCAACTAAACTAAGAAATTTTAACATTGGGAGGAAAGTAGTACGCTGTTCTACCTCTATTTGCAGCCTTTATAAATTTTCACGCTGTCTTTTGAATTGTGTTTAGTCTACATTCGCTTCGTTAGATCTTTAATTACGTACCTTGGGTGTGGTTATGTTGTGAGGTAGTGGTAGACTCGTTGCTGAACTTGGTATGCTCCATTCAAATCTTCTCGTTTTGCCAAGGCTAGCACATTTTCTCTTCACTTTTGCTTGAGCTAAACAAATTTGATGAATGTTGACTTTCACTTGTTATTATCCCATGGCAGCTGCTTCACTGATCTTATTAATTAAAGATGGCTAAGTCCAGTTCCTAAAATAGTCAATGTTCTACTCTTTGACCACGAGTTGGTTAATTAGCATACATTCACTTTGCCAAGGGAAGAAAATTGATTCACTCTGTTAAAAAGACTGAGATCATCTCGACGACGGTTTAGCATTCACTGATCATCAGCACATACGACTGCGCGAGCTGACATATTTGCGCGTGCATTCCTAACCAAAATTAAGCCGCTAAGTGCATTTAGTGGCTAATTATTATTGGAAAGAATGAAAGCTGCACTACTGGCCTTTGTTTGCAAACTGGCTGGCAAGACCCTCAATTGTGCTAATGCTACGTTTCTGGCGCATCATTTGCGGCATATTATTAACCCGATTTGAAGAGTTTGATGCTAAACTTACTATCATGCGAAGGCGTAGTGATATATTCCAATGTTGAGTCTTCATGCCGTCTAGTTCAACAATTAATTGTT
The DNA here is from genome assembly GCA_001693035.2 of Taenia asiatica. Classification (NCBI taxonomy): domain Eukaryota; kingdom Metazoa; phylum Platyhelminthes; class Cestoda; order Cyclophyllidea; family Taeniidae; genus Taenia; species Taenia asiatica. The sequence continues at coordinate 1,160 of LWMJ02000910.1, forward strand.
GCAAAGTTGGCCTACATATGGTGGAAGGGGGAGAGAGATTTGCGGTGCAAGCGTTTAAATGCAAGAGAAACGCATTCCGATCTTTTTCATGATAGACCTCATCTTAAGAAGCTGTTTTGCTAAGAAGCGTTGAGCCGCAATAGCTTAACCATTTAACCTCATGTTTGCTAGGTTCAACAATAAGTCGCGTAACATTTGTCTTCTTCTTTTTACAAAATTTGATGCTAACTCACTGAAACTTGTGAAACTCTGCAGCTCTATGAGGACGTAAGATACGGATTTATCAGCACCCATTTTACCCACACCATATCAGTGTATGCCAGTGAGTTGTGTGACCATCGCCCTTAATCGCCAGCTACCCCATTATAGTGAAAGAGACCTCTGCAAGTGTATTTGAGAACGAAGACGAAGGAATGAAACAGAAAATATTTTTGGCCTTCAAGCATCAATGAGGTGGTACTTGAGTCAGTAAATTGTAGCAAGGCAGGGCTGCCCTCCATCTGCATACAGTAAACCCTCCTTTTGCCATATCAGTGCGAGCGTTTGTGATCCTCCTGAAGTACATCACAGCATCTACACGTCAAACCGTCGAATTACAAATGCCAAAGCTGGTACACAATGGATTGTGCGATTGTGCTAACCTACTCAACGTTGCTACGTAATGGCAGTGGTCTACTTTCGCGTTTAATCGTCAGAATGCGGAGCAAGGAGAAGTATTCTCGTACACAATGCGGGTTTGTTGTCTGACGCGTAGTAGAATTTACTTCGCCTCATAAAACATTAGTCTTTCAAAAGGATGAGAAGAGTATGTGAAGCAAATCGGCAAGCATGTAGACCATTAATATTGGCACTGTCAAACAAGAAATCTCGTTCTCAACCTTTTTAGGATAAAACGAGATGCTTATAGAGGATGTCGGCTTCGTAATATGTGCAACTGTAAGCCCAGAGGCTTTTGGCAAAACATGCTAATATGCGGTATCAGCCGACTTCCAATCCTATATTACAACAAACGAGGGGGAGTAGAAAATGTGTGGGTGAAACGTGGCACATCATTAGCATTTGAGTGCCAGGATTCTTCTTGGAAGATTAGATATTGGCCTGTATGTTTCTTATGATATCGTAATCACCTTGCTCCAACGCTTGCCTCCTTTTACACAGACCCTGCTTAAATCTACATTGGCCAAGAAGCCTTTTCCTGCACCATGCGATTCACCTGATCCACAGCTGCTACGCCGAATGAGCATAAGGAGGAGCAGAATCAAAGTGCTATTAATTGACGAGCTGCACCAATCTCAACACTGTTTGCGTGTCCGTGTATAGACACTTGAGTGGTATTGGTTTCAGCAGCCGTTAATGCACCCGATTTATTTCCGTTTATTTTAATAAGCGAAAATAGAACCGAAGCCCTCAAAATGTTTGCTAGCCAGTAGCATTGGTCGCCTTTTAATTGGTGTACATAACGAATGAATGGGCTGTCATCAATGGAGCGATAAGTGGCCTATTCACCACTTTGTGATCAACGTTCTGGTTAATTCCACTTTTGTACTTAAATAAGGCCAAGCGAGTCTTCGCCTCCCTATTTAAAGCCAGGTTTACCCCATGGCTATGTAAATCTCGTAACGGAACACATGCCTCAGCTACGATTTAAGGATGCTCCACCTCAGTCACGGTCCAGCTGTCACCCAACAGTGCATATCTTGAGGTGGAGTAACAAGTCGCACATTGACTTAAAAAATGTAACACGGCATGCCCATGTCCTGTTCCATGGTCATGATATAGCATTTTTGCTCGAATCATTCAATGAATTCACAGTGTGCTATTAGGTTGCCATTTTTGCCTTAAAAATTGGCAGCGTAAGCATTAAAATGCAGCATTTTGTGCCAAAATTTGTTGAATTCTTTGAGGATTTCTTTAAACGTTTTTATTCTTCGTTCAGCATCTAGTATTTTACCTTTTACGTACCATGCAATTTCACTTTATTCTTCCCTGCCTATCATTCGTCCCTTTGTTTGGCTGAAGTACTCTTTTGATAAGTCAGCACATCATGCTTTTAGTTTATTTTACCAAAATTAAGGACTTACACGCAGGACTTATGCTTGGAAACGGAGTCAGCGCTCTTTAGTGCTAACCCTGCCTTACATTTACGTTTCATTTATGCAGTTACTACGTACACTTGTTAACTATAGGTAGCATGGTTAATGTAGGGAATCCAGGGTTTGGAAGGACAAAATTCCGTAAATTTGATTTAAAATGCAATTAGCAGAACCTATATGCTATTTGCAGGTCATCTTAGCAAATTAAAAGCCCAAAGTGTATGACTTAGATTACTTTTGGGCATAAGAACAGCGCCATTTGGGTTTTCTGGCCAACGCCGGCTTATAAAGACGCATCTTATTTGACGGCCGTCTCCAACGAATTCAGTCTGATTGATCAAGACAGAGTTCTAGTCGTGTAATAAAGGTTTGAAAAATTACAAGCTTACTATCAAACCTAAGTATAGTGGAAATGGCGTAAACATCCCCTAACACTAATAGGAATTAAAGAGAATTTTCGAAAAGCAAGCAGGGTAAGGAAAAAAGAAACTTACTTGATTGTGGACATTGCGCGAAGAATTTTAATATGAGGGTAAATTGCTTATTTACCTATTGCGGTTTTGTAGTGCAAGGCCGTTCTGTGCTTTACTAGCTTGCCTAGTGAGTTGGTGCCAAAAGGTCCGGAGTTCCCTGAAAAAAATGAGTTGGCAAAATGCTCGACATCGTATTTCTGCATAGAAATAGAGCGCCCTTAGGCACAATCCGTGTTTCTGTTTCTCTTTATGGAAGTGATGGTAAAGCATACTAGTCAGTGTCAATCCCAATCGATGATGAGATGGCTTCACCACTTGACAGCCATCTCTGTAGGCGAGGTGGCATTTGCACTGGGTCACCTTCACCAAACACCCATCAATGGCGTCATGTACTTATGCTACAGGGACGAGAAGGAGTAAACCTAAACGGTGAAGTTGAGAGGTGAGAACTGTTGCCAGAATGAGGAAATTGGTAAAAAAAGGGGCAATAAAAATTTATCCATAAAAGTAAATGCACTTGTTTACCGTAAAACTTAGGTGCCTATTTCACTACTTTACCCCAACTGGTATGTTTGCAGTACTTAAAATTGGTCAAGCTTAATAAGCTGATAGGAAATATACGCTGCGAAATTGACATCGAATCCACCTACAAACACCAGGGTATTAAACATGTGCACTGGTAGTTGTGAGAAACACTGACTGTGGCTCCCATTAGACGGCAGAATCACCAAGAAACAAGCTGCACTCACGACGCAGAAAAGGGACAAGGAGGAGATAGAGCAACTGAGAAACAGGGAACGAGAACCTCTTCGAGAGGTAAAAAGTTACAGCTTTGCAAAAAACCGCTTCCAAAGCTGCCACCAGCATCGACAGTTTTGTTTCGCTCGTTGGCAACTCCTGCTGCAGTTTTTGCGAAGAAGCATAAATGAGATCACAGGACAGATATGGGTCATGAGAAGATGCCTTGTGGCACTATTTGTCTGAACTAGATTACAAAATCGGAGCATTCCACCAAAGATGCTACAAAATCTACGAATCTGGCAATTCTTATTAAACGCAAACCACACTCTCATGCGATTCTACACTTTTAGCTATGTGTGCATTTAACAAATGAGGTTTTAAGCAACAGGAACTCACATATCTTCTCAATTTCGTGCGGAGCACAACCCACATGCACCGACGATAGCCACATCAAGTAGCAACTTTAATTCATGCCACCAAATATTTGTAAAGGCTATTCGTTGTGCGTAAAGCAAAATTTTTTACAGCGATTGCTATTTGCATCAGAATTTCAGCTTGAAAACAGCATAAATTAGCACGTACATATTAAACAGCTTATGCACGTACAAACATATTTTTTGTGAAAATGGTTTTCTTTATAAGCTTTTCATGGAGATGGTACAGCTTCGTTTTGGTAATTTATGGCAATCAGCACAAGCAAACCAATTTTAAATAAATTTTAAAATTTAGTGGAATAAAATTAGCTGGTTTCTTGAAAGAAATGTAACTAAGGCTGTTTTGATAATTCCATAATGCAGACCTACGTTTGTTAAAATAAATATTGCACTAAAATAATAATGACATTTACCTAAAATCATGTCACGCAGTTGCTCAAATGATGCGAAAAATGCCCGCTTTTGTTTGAATCGTTGTAAAATTAAATGTCAGCAAGGCTCACTAAACGTAATCTCTGCGGTTATCCAATGGATTTTTGCTTCAAAGCAATTTGCTATCCATCCTACGTGTCATTTGGGAGGGTCAGGCGATCTGGAAAAATCAATATTACTATTCAAGTCGTCGCTGCCCACATGGTTTCATCATGACCATGGAGTCAGCAAAAATTGACTTTTAAGGCATTTGTTTTTTGATATCAACGATTTTGCCTTAAGATGATCATTGTCGAAGTGTACGATAGGTTTGCACGCTAGAGCAAATACACCACTTCTCTTCCTGAACCTGCTTATGATGTCGTCTACTGTAAGGTAAATCACTGTTTTAGATTGGGCCGGATTTGACTCATTGGCTGTGTCTCTACCTCCTGCTATTAGATATTGACCATGCGTGTACATACGGCCCCTATCGTATTGGAGTGGCGAACCCCTCCAAGTTACGTAATCACATTGAAATGAGATCCACAGATGTCAAATGTCAAGTGTCAAACCGGAGGAATTATCTCTTAGAGAAACCATTTCCACTCCAACTTGAGCGCCTACAGATATAAATGTATAAATTATAGATGTCTGGCAATCGTACGTTGCGATCCACAAATTCGTCTGCATTGAGTGCGAAGCAGAGCCGAATTCCCCTGATCGTCAAATCACTCTGTCTGAAGTTGAATGGGGGATTCCTGGCGTAGCGTATTGAAGAACTAGGACTTGTTGTGAAGTAGAATTACTTGGCTTTCGGAGGATTTTTGAAACCTGAAGAATCTGAAAAGTCCACTCATTATGGGTGTTCATTATTCACGGGTGGGTATTATCAGTAGGTGATGGAAAATGCGTAGCTAACCTCTTTACTATCTCCCAACTTCGCAAACTTGACGTACTGTTTCTTTGTGCCAATCTTTGGATGGTGTCTTTTTCCAAACAGGGTGCGTCAAAGACCCAAAAGTCTCCCACTTCTCGTCTGCAGTTATTTTGCGAAATTACGGACATTTACAAGTGCATGACCATAGTGAATGTCTTTCGTCTTACTTGTGATGTAGACGTGGTTTAACTGTGCTATGTATAGGCCGGCACATGGTCTAGGTTATGTGCATTTGAATGGTGCTTGAAGCGGCTGGCCCTTTGTCAGAAATAAGGCAGTTTAGTGTCATAAGTTAGGTTGAGATGACACTGACTTTGTTTTGGCCTTGAAACTACAGAGGCATTAATAGTTTGTATTTGGAATGGGTTTGGGAAGTGATGCGTCGGACATGAGCTTTTGGGCCAATCGTTGCTTTAAAGTTGCATTCTAGGGGCTGCAATAGTAGTGGTTTGCGGATAAATCAGCGGCCTTCAAATTGCCATGAAGTGGAATGTTACTAGATACAGTGTTGCTATGTCGTGAAGTCGTTGCTTGAGGGAGATCATTTGAAGGTTTACTCCCATGATTTGGAGATGATTTGAGAGATTTATTGTAGAGACGTCAGTTGTTTGCAGTGTTTGTTTTGGGAGAGAAATGTGCGACCAGTTCCACAGTCATAATAATTTATTGCGTGCATATTAATGCTGTTGTAGAGCCGAGGGCCAGTTGAAGGCGGGGTGAGTGGATTCATTGGCAACCGCTTCTAGACAGTTGGAAAGTGAGCCAGTCTGTTAGTTCTCAACCGTCTGTGAGTTGTAGTGATGGGCTAAGCTAAGATGGTGGGGTTGTTACACATAAAATGCAGGTGGTCGGTGGGTGCACCAGAAATTCCTTGATAGGCGGCCATTTTGGAGTTGGACTGTTCGGTCGAAAGTGCGCCCGTGAAGTCACTATTTGGTTGGATTTTAGCTATTTCATCGACTACTGGTGTTAAAGTTGCAGTTGGCCTGAGGCGTGGAGTCGTGATTGCAGATGCTATGCTGCAGCTTCAGATGCCATCAAGCTTGTGGTGCTGACGCAGATCGGTGCCTATGCCTCAGGACTAACGAAATGCCTGTGTATTGTGTTAGGCATTTAAACATCTTCTCTTTAATGATGCTAATTTTTCGCGTGTTATCGTTCGGTTATTTATTTGTTGATGCCAATAGATAAGACCTTTGGACTGCCGTTTTTATTTGCACAGATGGCTCCTTCAGTTAGCGCCTCCTGCGAAGAAGTGCAATGCGGCAAAAGCAGTGACTGTCCCTCCGTCGTTGAATCAAAATGCCCGTATCACCCTAGATTTCTTGCTTCGGTATACTTAATTTGACCGCCAACCTGGGATCACACTCACATAGCCGATGCCTCTTATATGGAGGCGTACACCTGCTACATGTTTGATCTTTGTTTATGTTGCCAAGGTTTCGATTCTGATTAGGCCTCTTATTTACGGACTCATTGCCACCACCGATGAGTGGTAGGCCATGGCTGTAACTGAAGTGCTGACGGCTCCTAATGTAAGTGAAAACGAGGATACCACAACTAATGTTTCTGCCACTGACGCCCCCTCCTTGGTGGTTAACGACTTGTTGACGCGAGCCATCAGTGTGATGTCAAGAGCTCAGATACTGGGGGTGATGGAACCGTGTGGGCTCGGAGAGTGGCTGGATTTGGCGCATATTGGTTCCTGCTGCTTATTGATGCCTTGCAGAGGGAGAAGAGGAGGGTTCAAGACTCTCTGCTTGGCTAAAATGCAAGCATCCCTTTTCCCGCTAGTTAATTTTGACCTTATCGGCTAATCGCTAATGTTTATGATTTAACTCAAATGTTTGCTGCTATCCCCTTTTTAAGTAATCGTGAATTTTCCAAGGACACCTGCTAGCCGACCGTCACTTCGACGCGCATTTACATTTCCCTTTGCCTGTTTTCTGGGATGCGTTTGTGTACTTGACAGATCATTCAGTGAATGCGTCAACTTTTCGAACTTAATTCACATATGTTAAGGTGCTAACGCATCTGGACCACTAACAGAATGTTGATTAGATGATATATTTGTCATCCAGCTCAGGATTTTCGATCCTGTTCAAAATAATATGTTAAATATATCATCATTAAATTAATGGTCTGAGCTTCTCATTTCTCGAATGAATGCTGAAGCTTCGATGTCATCTGCGCCACCAAGAATAGCAGTATACAGTTTTTGTACGATATGCAGACTGCATTTCATCGGCATCAAGCATCTTTGACGAGTTCAGTTTTTCAAAGTCCGATGATATCTTTAGGCCTCTTGTGTGCACAACCCATGTGGCCAAACCACAGGATGTCTTAAAATGTAACTGATATTTGGTTGAGTCTTCGCGCTGTGCAGTAGAACCCGTTTAGGTCACATTTTGGGGCTTTCAAAGCACAAACGTTAGTATTGATGCGGCACTCTTTACACTTTTTCTCAATGTTAGTTGAAACCGGACCTGGTTTAACTGGGATCTGAAGCTAAAGAAAGAGCTAGATTTGTCAAACCTCTTCTTATCGCCTGTGACTAACTAGTCTAAGCAGTTTCAGTCCGGTGACGTCGACTAACTAAAAAGGCATCATAATGAAAATAAAATCGAAGATTTTGGCTCCAATAGATCACAGCTAATAACTTTGTTCAATTGATGAGATCGTGTCCAAAAGAGAAAATATTTACCAAAATGCAATATCTAAAAAGTGCTCATTTAGAAGGTGCAAATCTGAAATTGATTAAATGGGTCTGGTCAATCATGCGTGTCTACAAAAATCCTTTCGTCAACAGGTGGCCTATTGATTGAAAATTTCGGTTTGGTTGGACACATCGATCCAGAGAGGGTTTTCAAGAAGACGATATGAAATTAGGGGATCAAACAGACGTAAATATACAGAAAGTATCTAAGACCCAAGGAGAACTATGCGCAAGAAAAAGATAGCTAGCAAGACAAAAGTAGAAACGAAAAATGAGGAGAGTGAATCTGAGACCACTGTAGACAGGTAGAAAGCTAAGAGTGTAGCAGCGACAGGACGTGTAGCACAGTGGTCACCAGCATGTGAACTAACCCAAACCACGTAGCATAACTCCTGTCTTCGCGGAAGTCAGAGGCCACCACACCCCCCTCTTACTGGCGCCCGTCTGCTCCTCACTTCCAAGTCCCAATCTCTTGCCTTCCCATGCCAACCTCACACTGCATTACTCCTAACCCCTTCTTACACATTCTCCTAACCTATTCCCTTCAAGCTCCATCCCTTTTGTCCTATCCTCCTTCCGTTCACACCTCTTTTCCCCTCACATTTCTCTCTCCTTCCCGCGCTCCCTCACGCTCTCTTTTTCTCATCACAGCCTCCCCCATTGTACTTACCTTCTTTCTTCCTCCTTCCTCTTTTCGCCTTTTCTTATATTTTTATGCCAACACACACACACCCACACATAGCATCCTATTCATTTGCACTTCCTCCCATTTCCTCTGCCTCACGTCATCTGCACCCCTTTATCCGCATTGTTCACACCACAGCGCTGATCACAGTATCTAATGCACTTGTCTGTGCATTTGACAATGCAATGCTAGCACGGTCTGTTTACAAATATGGCTGTCGAAGGTCTAGACAATACGTGACAATAGTGGTCGCAACTTAACTAACACACATGCCATTTCACGTCATAGCAGCAATGTATAGCTTCTGGTCGGAAGAGAGAAAATGGTAATAGGAGTGATTGAAAGGTGGGTTAGAAAAAGAGCAAAATAAAAGTGAAATGTGAGTGCTTGGGAGGTAGGTGGTAGAGGAAGTAAAGGGGGTAAAAGCGGTGGAGGGAGGTGAAGTAGGTAGAGGGTTGGTGATGATGAGGCGAGTCGATAATATGGAACGTCATCCTAATAACATGGGTTTCAAGGATTCGAGCCTTTCAATAGGCGCGGTACCAGTTCCACCTACTACTCTTTTATTTCGATTAAACGCTTTTTTCCTCCAGTGTCAAAGTAGATAGGCCATCCACCAAACCTCCTGTTATTCTTAGTTGTATAGGCACGGTGCTACTACAAGCAGCGTAGATAGAGAAATTTGCGAGTCCGACGGGATTCGAACCCGTAGTCTTCTGATCCGTAGTCAGACGCCCTATCCATTAGGCCACGAACTCAACAGTGAATATTCCGCGGTTAACCATTATTCTCTTCGCACCACCACCATTCACTGCAATCAAGCAGCACGCCTCCTTCTCACTCCAGTTTATTCTTTACTACGGCAATGTGGTGGTGTCATCAACATCGTTAGTATGAACCACTTCTAGCACAGGTGACGCCTGTAGCAGTGGTATTGGCCGTATTTGCAATGATTGACTTATGAAACAGACGTGCCGGCCGGCGACGATGGTAAGAAGGAGAGGTGGGAACCACCCTACTTACCTTGGCGACAGCAGCGGTGACGGTAATATTGTGTGGTGATCAGCGATCGGGATTTCGAGTCTCGAGGCTCAAGCTCCTATCCTGGGGGACCACAAGGGATCGGTTGTTATGGTGCGCTTCCACCCGTACATTGTGTGTGTGCGCAGAAACTAAGCTGAACGTAAAGAGTTGCTGAATAAATGCACGGTCCCGGTTTTTCAGCTGATACTATTGACGTCTTTTTGGTAGCTTTCCTTACCATTGCAGCCTAAAGGTTCAATGTTTTAAGTGGACACTAGTATTTCTAACCCTCCTTCTGCAGCATGTGAGCAAGTTATCAGGCGAGTGATGGATTCAATGAGCGCATGCATTGTCCAGTAAGTGGGCGTAGCGTAATAGAAGGAGGGACGGTGTAAGAGATGTCATACCTGGACCTGAATGCTGATTTGTGGGGCCACAATGCGATATCCTGATTACAAGACGATTATGGCACCACTGTATTCGTCATGCGTAATGCGTCTATGTAAATGAGTATGCCAAAATCTTGCATGCAATTCACTTCTTCCAATTACCTTGGCAATCTCCTTTGCCCGTTCATGATCTCCAGCGTGCGCATCCACTGCGCCGTGGTGCAGGCCTATTCTCAAAGACCATTCTTGAAAGTGCGGCTTGACTAAAAACGTAGAGGTACGGATAAGATCAGCTTGGCTTAGCTTAGTTCATATTATGTTGTTCTCTGCACCCATTTCGCTGGTGCAAGGAGCGTCCTTCTCATTTAAGGCCTCACTATGTTTTCTGTGGGTTTTATAGGATTTTTCTGTAGCTAAAACCCAAAAGCTCGTTGATCAAGCTGCCTTGACTGATGCAGCAATCCATTATTTAACATGTCTTCTATATTTTGCAACATAAGAGCCGATCCCTTTAGGTCGCTCAGGATATGAGCTTAAGCCTCGTGACCCGAAATCCCGATCGCTGATCACCACACAATATTACTGTCATTACTGTTGTCACCAAGGTAAGTAGGGTAGTTCCCACCCCTCCTCCTTACCATCCTCGCCGGCTGGCACGTCTGTTTCAAATGTCAACCATTGCAAATACAGCTGCTACCACTGATAGTGGCGCTAACTAACCCTAAGTGCCTTTAAACGCAACTTGGTCCAGAATCTGCTTTAAATGGCAGCGCTACAGTTCTTTTTTCAGACTTTGTATGATTAGACTTAGGTGGAATGATGGTTGCTATGGTCCAAAATGAATGTCCTACAAGCCAAATAAATTAATCAAGTGGCACTACTCCCTGACATCACTAATGACAACGAAAAATTCAATTCAAAGAAACACTGCAAAGCCAAACAGAAAATAATTATGCAACAAAAGTCGGAGACAAGTCTGCAATTCCTGACGCAGCGGTCAACTTTATGATTGCCATGTTCTTTACTTCTGCGATGCAGTCATTCCAGCCAATGTCGGTGACAGGAATGAATTCCTTGTTGCAACAAAATAAGATTACAAGCACAAGAACAGTTTTGGGTAGTAGCTTTTGAATCTCCTCCCTAATCAATTCACCTATCTGGCGTATAGATTTTTCAGCATCTACCAAAAGGTGCATTGTATTGTGCTGAGGAATGCTCAATTTTCTTACCATAGTGTAGAATCATCTAAGAGGAAAAAACACAAAGCACAAAATTTGCATCTTTAGCGTTGCATTTATGCGCCCCTGTGCGGCTGCATTTACCTTTGCTTATGCGTGTGCATGATTTTGCGCATTTCCTCACTTAGAGTCAATGACAAGGCCTGCAATAACAATTTGATGACTTGAATGGTGCTGCTGACTGCTCAAACATCAGTTTCACGTCAAGAAAACTGATAGGCCTAGCACTGGAGACAGTGTTGGAAAAGGAGAATGCACCGTGCAGCACTCAGTTTGGTATAAAAGTACTGTTAAAAGGGAATCAGGAGGGCAATTTGCATCCCGTGACGGACGAGAACACAGAACCACCAAAGGTAAAGAGTGGCTCGACAAATCGTCCTCCTTAAATACCTACCGATTCTCATTGAATCTAAGCAAAAATAACCTTTAATACAATGGTCCTGTTTGGCTAAATGGCATAGGGGCCAGAGCGTATGTGGCGGACGAGAAGCACGCTACTCTTATTCCGCTTTTCACAAAGGTTCGCCATAGTGACGCCAAAATTGTCTGATCTTGAAAGAGCATAACATTTATACAATGTATTAATAAAATTCGCCTTAGAGGATCTTCAGCAGCCACCCTTTGCTGAAGCTAAGAACGCATGCCTTGAATGAACTTCGACGCATTGGATCCTTAGAACTAGATTTGACATTCGAAGCTACTAATAAGGTAAGCAGAATCTGCTTTCTCTGAAAATACTGACTGGGATAAAAGAGGCAGTAATGGGTGGCAAAGCTCGCCTCTTATTTTGCTTTCATTTATTTGCGCAGCACAGAGTCCAGTGTCTTTCAGTGTAAGATAGTTTACCGTAGATGACCCAAAGGAAATAAAACAGAAATTTAAACAATTGTGATTCTAATTCTATTAAGGATAGCGCTTCGCGATACGATGCCGGACCGCTCGTCATGCATTATTATCGCGTCCTAACCTTCATTTGATCAACCAGCTGATGAGATATGACGTAGCGCAATGTGATGTAATGAGACGTTTAACCTGCCGCATGAGCTAAGGTACATTCAATTAATACTTCACAGCCAGCTTCGTCTCTCCTCGGAGTTTGCAGGATTTGATTTTGTAAAGCTCTTTTCTAGCTGAGTCATCGGCTTCAATGGAAAAGATATGCAATTTCGCAGATGTTATAGCGCTACACAAATTCCACTCAAACAGTCCAAATGAAGAGGAGAGATAGGGGTACGCTCGAACAACCTTAAGACATGGCTTATCAAGACAGTCCAGTTTGCAGATTATGAAAGCGAGCGAAGTCCGTGACATTTAATCGGTAATATGGAAAAATCAGTTAGCGCCTTGTGGCCTTGCGATGATGGTTCGATGGTTTCTCGTCTGTCCACATTGCATCTCACGTTTTTGCAATCATGGTCAGCAAAGCTAGCTCAGCATGCCAACCTGCAACGTTACACTTGCGGCTGCCCCTCACACAGAACAAAGTTGATTGGATAATATCCTACATGGCGATTCATTGTATGACTGCCCGAAGGTGTTTGAGTTGGCCGAGCCGGTATTACTTCTTAGAAGAATGGTGAAATCAGCGGTTCTACCATCGAGTTTACCAATGACATCGACGTTGATATAAAGTAAAGGGCTGATAGAGCTGTCTGCACAAAAAGTACCCATTTAGTGGAATGGCTAAAATGAGCTCAGGAAGGGAAATTAGGCTAATATTTAGCTCATGTTTACTGCTCTTAAGTCGGCTTCGTAAGACTATTAAGATTGTACTCGTATCTAGGGCTAGGTAGGACAGATCAAATCAGACGAGGTCAAATCAGATTAAGGAAGAATGGTATTTTTTTCTGAACGAGCATTAACTCTGTGCAGACACGTGTCTGTGAGTGCATGCAGTCCAGCAATTTACTATTAACCCAAACAAAGTGATAATGCCAGAAGGGTCTCTCTTCTCCGGTATCTACTGTATGCCTGACGGTACTTGCTCGATTCAGCTCAAAGACTTGCCATAGGATCATGTTAGCGTTTTTGATCGGCAAATTGCAAAGATCTCTGACCTTGTTAACAGCAGATTCCACTGTATGCACAAGTCACCTATCACGTTCATGGGTATGCCACCTACATCGTGCATTAGCAAAACGCCTTTGTCATGCATAAACTTCGTCGAGAGAACGTGAGGAGGGACCATTCGTACACTTTGTACACTGCCAAGCAAAAAGGGATGAAAGACGCACAAATAAGAACCTATGTCTACTTGGATGGATGTGAGCAAGAAGAGAGCACACAAAATGTCTGTTCACAATGTAGTCGTGCAACGCGTTGAAATGCAGAGCCTCATCTTTCCTCCAAAGTGACAAATTTCAACCACCTCCAGAGGGTAGCATTGATGCCCTCGAGTGTGTTGTTAAAGCTTTGTCAACAGCATAAACTCCTTCATGTTTCGATCAAGAGACTGAGAGAATGCTCAAACAACAGTCGCCATTAGGCCTCAAACATTAAAATGATGAAAGAGGGTCGGCAAACGGACCTCGATTCAATTCTTCAGTTTGATATGGTGCTCATCAAAAGGGGTACCATTGGAGTCGCCAGTCCTCATAGGGAAGCAAACCACCACCAGCTTTAATTGACCATCCAACATTCGACATCTGATTTTGACGCCTTCAGCCCCAAGGCTTGCAAAATGAGCGCATGAAGGTGCGTTATGCCCCAAACGAACAACACTTGTCTAGCTGACTAGAGAAATCACCCAGAACACCACAAACCACCTCCCCAATCTGCAACCGCATCGTCTTTTCCATAGGTATGCTGCCAACACAAATCTAGAAACAGGCCACAGACTGAGACGTCTGCTCGATTGCCTTCATAGAAACTCGGCGTTGTTAACAATCAAGACCTACTCCAGGCTCCAAGAGGGCGCCTAGCATTGAGGCGCCATCGCAAAGGCAATGAATGGTCTCTGTGATCGGGCTTCCAGCTTGTATACCACCCAATGCATAGTTTTCGTCTTCTCGCCAGCAAAATGACATAATGAACTGAGATGGTCATGGAAACACAGACCAAATGCCTGCAGAGACTCAGAGGCATTCTAACAAGGCAGATGATGAGAAGTTCAAAAAAGTCTTCACACAAGAGAGGGCTTGTAAACCCTCCAAAGTTGTCTCAAAACAAAAAAAAAACCACAAATGCATAAATTCCCATCAAATTCCAAAATGCAAAACCACACGAGTCATGTTGCAGTCACGATGGCATCACGTTTCAACAGGCAAGCAGTTTTAAAACATCAGTCTATGTTGTAGGACGGCACTCACAAAGATTCGAACGCTGCACAACAGTGGGAATGTTGCGATCCAAGGCACCATGCTTCCCATTTCAGCATTTCTATGCCAAACGACCAACGTATTACTAAAGTCTGGGCATGTATCGAGAAATATCAGAGCGTTGGAACAGCAATATGGAGGTGACGTGGTGCTGTACACCTTGATATCTATTCGTTACAAAGTTCACAAGCTTGACACACCACGGTTTGCCGAACTTTGGAGGAAGAGGCTGCAGAAGTAATGCATGGCAGCGTCGAGACTGATGAAATCTTCGATATCCCCACCAATGCGGTCACAGCAACGGCTAACTAAGTGCAGACGCGGCTACTTGCCCGAACGCAGAACGCGCGAACCAATGGTAATGAAGATAACAAGTATTCCCTTCTGTGATAAATGCCTGTTGAAGCCCTTTGGATTCCTACTTTGGGAGTTATGACTGCTAAGACTGAAGAGCTATCGTTAGATAATAGAAAACGCTTCTGTTTAGCAAAAGGTTGAAGAAACTAATTACCTAAAAGTACTATTGATACCAGCCTAAGCAACGAAATCGGCGCTGATTTTCTACAAAAAAAAATAGGAAGAGGGGAAGTGAAGAGAATCTAAATTGTAACAACAGTTGGAGTCCGGACAAGGTCGATCATGTCAAGGACGGTGGAGAGCGCACGACCCTGAGTGCCACTCGCGACGCTGGCTCGGTCTTCTAGGCTCGAGGTGAAGTCCACCACGTCACTGCCCCTCACGTCCCCTGCTGCAACGCATCTCCATCGCCCCAGCATCAGCTCTCCCCTTTCACTCACCGACTGGGTCTGTCGGTCTGACAAAAGAAAGTACCTGAGTGAATGAGAGGAAGGTTGTTAAGAGCAGTGATAATATCAAAGAGCAAGCAATCGTGGCCCCTACTGCCACACAAAATATCGGAGGGAATTGTGCGAAGAAGGAAATCATGAAAGACCCAGTACAACTCAACTGGCAATCCCACTCTGGCTTGGCGCACATTAAGGGTTGGGAAAAGCAAACCTATTTCTTAAGCACACTCTCACTGTGCAATGCAATGAAGAATTCGATACCTTTGAGTCAGCGAGGAATTCTAAAAACCGGTTGGAGTGTGACTCTTCAACGCGCGTTACTTCTGACTACAAAACACTTCGGAAAGTGTCAAGTGCAACACGCAGGGTCACAAGTGGGTTGCCTGCAGTGACAGCTAGAAAGCGAGTTGTTAACAAAGATGTTAGGAGTACATTATCGACAGCATTTTAAATGCAAACTACAGATAGCAAGCAATGTAAAATAATGGAGCATACAATGGCAACATGACGGCCACGCATGAGGGTAACAGGCAAACGGATTACTCGCAGAAGTCTACGCTGCGGTCGCCAAATTCCAGACGGCAGTGACCGAAACCTTGGTGAGTAACCGTTGAATGACGTTGGCAGAATAAGTTTCGGCTAGGGATCTATCAGGAATCAGGTAGCAGATCATCAAAAGCGTTCTGCCACCCCTTACCCAAGAAACCAATTCGCATTCCAGTCCTACAAATGACGAGGTTGTCACGAATATGCCTTCCGTGTGTTACCCGTGAAAACGACAGCAGAAATGATGCCTCGTCAAGCACTCGTAGTTGATGAGACATAAAGACTATATCATTCTCTTCCCCACCCCTGGATGAAACAGGTGCATCACTTCTAAGTTGTTTCTTCAAACGCACATTTCGACTTGCTTTAATCGCATGGCATTTAGTCGAAGCTAACCCCTTCGGTGCACTGACGAATCAGCTTCGGGATTAAGCACGTGAGCAAAAACACGTCAATTGGTTGCAAAAGCACATCAGTTGAAATACATTTAGCCCGAAAATGGACATACACTGAAGGATCTGAGATAATGGAAGGAGAGATTCGAGGTGAAGGCAACCACGGCAGTCTTACGTTGCTAATGCTCTGCCAACCTCCATCTCATTCAAAAGAACTCAAGACGGTCAGAGAAAAAAACCAGAATAAATCAGCCGAATGGTACAAGCAAATACGCCTAAAACCTGCTCTGCCCAAATGCCGCGCATTATTCAACCTCATGCAGAAGAAATCACCGCTGCCCAAATCGCAAACGCCTTCAAGAGTCACCTCACGAAAAGGGAATGGAGTGATAAAACAAAACAACATTGATTCCTCCTCGAAAGAAATTACTCACGAACGGATAGAACAAAATAACACGTAAAAACTAGTCAGCACATCATGTTCAATGCACGCTTCTTTCCGAAATTAAATGATCCTACAAAGCAGCCTGGCAAAATTCCAAATGAATTAAGGAGCATCTTAGATTAATAGATAAATTACTTTTAAAGAAACCAATAAATTCCAACTTTTAGGAACGGTAAAGCTAACTACGTGAGCGTGAGTTTGGTCATAAAGACGCATCCACCACGATACGGAACGAACTACTACTATTGGGGCCAATTATTCTGAGCACAAACATTCCCCACCAATTTACAAACTTAGCCAAGGCGAGAAACAGCACTACACTTGTCAAACGATAAAAGCACTGCCAGAAAAACCGATAACGACGAATGTTCACCGAGCATGGGATACAAACACTCGATTGCGGAATGGGACACAGAAAAGCGCTTAAAACATACAGTACGAGGATGCAGTGGTACGCTTTGGAAGCATAGAAGGAAATGCGAGCAAGAGAGACGGCGTCGGTCGCAGTAGCGGAAAAGGGATGGGGCGTCCAGTGTTCAACGAGACGGGAGTAACGATAGCCTAGGGGATGGTGAAGAAGCTCATCGAAGAGCATCGCGTGCGCATCGTCGCTTACGATGACGGCGTAGTCCACAAACACCAATTGGGAGTTGAGCTCAAGCATACAGACCGACACCCTTGTCCACAGTTTGGCGCCCTACTTGTAGAGCGGCGCATAAGCATTACTTCATCACTTACATCTCGTCCACAGCCCCGCCTTCCTGAAATGGCCATCAGACCAAACAATGGAAAGTTCAGCACTGAGAAAGGCAAGGGAATCTGTTAGGCCCCAGTAACACCAACCAATGTGCTATCATCGACTGTGATGAAAGGGTAAACTGCTACAAAAGGCCCCTAAATCGCCTTCAGCTTGCTTCAATTCCATTGGCCGACTTGTACAACCCGGTCAGCTTTTGTGCCCCGTCAGTCGTACGTTTAAATAATATAATTTCATAAATTTGGAATAAAAATCGAAAAAGTTCGCAAGCTGGAGTTGACTATAAAAACTAACGCCCTGTATTGCACACTATTTTGCCAATATATTAAGTCACATTGTAAAACATTTAAAAACAGCTGTAAAATGGTATTGCACTATTCTTCAATATTTTACTAAGCTTTAACCATTGCAAACTCATCAAACCTGCCACATTTAAATGCAGCATTTAGCGATGTAAACTGATGAATACTGTAGCGTCCCGAGGCTCCCTTTAAGGTGAAAGAAGGCATGGTACTGCGGCAGAATATGCCTTCTAAAAACAGAGGACTTAAGGGCTGTTAGCACGGTCCAGAGGCCGGCCAACCACCTGGTACATTATGGCCACTTATGTGACCGAAACCAGCGGTTCGAACAAACAAAGTATCACAAGTACGATTGAAATTTTTAGGATGTAAATTTGGATCAGGGGATATCCAATTTCGCTCTTTAATTTTTGTTACTTATTGTGTGCATCGGCAAAAAATTAGGGCATGCTTTTTCGATGGGGAAGAAAGAAGGCAAAACACTAGGGCTGGCTGCGTACATCGACATACGGTAGGCTGTGGGCCAACTTGCATCGCCAGAAAGCCATCACGCCTGGCAAAATTGTAGTTGTGGAGCGCCAGATTTTGCTCCACAACCTACGTCGAAAGCTAACCATCAGCATGTAGTCTGTGCATACACTCCTCACTCGGGCGTCAGCCTCGGCATCAGCCACCACGCTCTAACCAGTGCTGTTATAATTACCCCCTACTGCACCAGTCATAAAATCCCACCCATCCTAAAAGAAATTTGGTCGCCATACCATTTATTTCACCTGCAGCTTGCAAGATCTGTCTTCAAAGACAAAAATCCCCTGTTTCTCTTTCGTGACTACAGTAAATGCTATCAATAAAATTGCCTCAAAGCGACTTTTGCATATATAATTTAACGTACTTACCGATTTACAGAAGATTCAAGCATAATTCCAAGGCAAAACCTGTATGACTCCACGTCATGACATGTTAATTGGTGAGCGATTGGCCTCTGCTCTAGTTCCAGCATTTGCAACAAACAGACACGACACATCTTGGTAGTTCTTCGGCCCATGGGAATGATTTTGCTTGTAGAACAATTAATAGTGCCGCAGAATAATCCTAGTGGATTACTAATTTTGCACAAAAGCGCTGTCTTGTAATGGAGAAGTGCAGCAAAAATTTTTAAGCCTTTGACTCACGTTTGCAGTTATAGAGGCTGCACCGCACTTGTCCGACGCTATGCTTTGGAATTGGCCGGTGTAGGCCATTGTTGGTGAGTTTCTTTGGTAAACATGTCAGGTAGCTCCCTTGTGCAGCAATAATCACTTTGCCTCATTAAGTGCGTTCTTCCTCACAGGATTAATTTCCGTGCGATAAAGTAGTACTTGGACGCTGGCCACACACTAGATTCGGAATCAGTAATACCGAGTAGATTGTCTTCAATGGTGAGGCTCATTTGTGAGTGGAGCAAAGAAATACAAGCAGATGAAGTTGATCCTTTTCAATGCCTTTAGTGTGATTACTGTTGGCATTAAGATGTGGCTAGTATTTTGCGTGGAATAATCCAGCAACCATGTCTTGATGCACACAGCTACCGAATTCGTTCCCTGTTTTTCTGCATCAACATGCATGCTCCTATGCCACACTCAAAAGCAAATGCATCCATATTTTCCCCAATTTCGCATCTATGCAGCGAAGTTAAACCTTCTGCTGGTCCACACCTTTGCCTCATTCTACAACTCTATGCTTTCAAGCCCACTTTGTTCTGTAGAATGGGATGTGCAAGTCAAAGGCCTTATTGGGCAGGAGGGAAGATGGCAATTCACGTCCATTTTAACTGGTTTCCTCAGTTTGCTTGGAAATGCATTTAAGTCACTACATCCCATGCCCGCAAAAGAAGTAGAGAGTGGCATACTAGCAAGCGTACCTCGACTGCCACCATATTAAGAGCCTTCGCTATCTAACGTGGGGTATGGTGTGAGTTTCACTATCATGGTAAATGATTTCTATTCTGTCACTGACAAAACTTTTAACTATATTAGCTTTTAATGCTGCGGTGCACTGGTCGCCTCATTCACTGACGTGAGAGCACTTTTCATCTCTCATAAACACTGATCGCAAGATGTCTAACATTGTGAAGGATGTCCCTTTAAATCCATGACATCGCGTCAGCTAGGAATGCAATTTGATTTCCTTTGTGAACTTTATGACTAACTAGCTCCATTTTGCTTTGTTCCCTTCCTCACTGTTCTTTCGTAATCTGATTTGATCTAATCTGACTTTATCTGCCCTGCCTTGTCCTAGATACAAGTAGAATGCTAACGGACTTACGGAACAGACCTAAGGGTGATAAATATGAGCCTATTTTGGCCATCCCACTAAATGAGTACTTTTTGCATAGACAGATCTATCAACTCTGCACTCCACCACAACATCGATACCAATGGCAAACTCGATGGTAGAGTCACCGACTCACCAACTTCTAAGAGGAAATACCAGCTCGGCCAACTCAAACACCTTTGAGCAGTCATACAATGAATCGCCATGCAGGATATTATCCAATCAACTTTGCGCTGTGTGAAGGGCAGTCGCAAGTGTAACATCGTAGGTTGGCATGCTGTGTTAGCTTTGCTGACTGTGATGGAGAAAATGTGAGATGCGATGTGGACAGGCTAGAGGCCACGAGACTCTAATCGATTTTTCCACATGACCGACTGAAGGTCATGGCCTTCGCTCGCTTTCATAATCTGCAATGTTGGACTGTCGTGATGAGCCACATCTTGCAGTTGGTCGAACGTACAATTATCTTCATTCACCGCCTTACTTGGGACCCCGGATTATCTCTCCTCTTCATTTGGGTCATCCTCATTTTCATTTATTTCAATTGTTGGATAATTCTGCGTACTTCTACAATATCTTCTCCAACCCTTCATCCGCGTACTCAACAGGACTCAACCTTCTTAGGGCTGAGTTGTTAACAATTCTGTTATATATTGCCCAATGTGTGAGGCAGCTAGTTAATAGCTCAAGTCGAGTAAAACCCTAAATGCTTGCCCACAGACAGTTAGCACGGACCTCTTAATCCAGTCGTCAGTATATGTCTAAAGCGGAAGCAGTGCCTTTTCTGCAGTGTCTCAAGCAGCTTTGGTGAATGCACATGAGGAGCGAGCATGCGAGTGAGTTCGTCAGACGGATTAGAGGTCGTGTAGATGGTTTGCCACCTTGTTGTCAGGCACTGACTTTAGTCCTAATTGCAATGTGTTCAATGTGAGGACTACCAAATGGAGACCTTCAAAGTGTCTCCTCCGTATGGATTAGAAGGTGACAACACTTGTCACCTTAATGAGGAGAGGGTCGACTCCCACTTTCGTGTGGTATGCACAGAGGAATGGAAGCAGATGACGCAGACGACGCAGGTGTTTTCCATTACGCTTGGGCTACTTCCACGAAATAAACACGTGTGTGACTCTTCACTTGCATTGATGTTCTTCTGCAAATTGTACACGGTAAACAGTAAAAAATTATTCCATGATAAGGTGACCACTTCACATGAAACGTCCCACCAGCGGTGTGGATGTAGACGCGTTTGGAGAAGATGTGTAAAAGTGAGGCTTGTTACGAATCGACGACATGTTGCCAGTTCTGCGGCAGGTAGATCCCACCTGATTAACCAAGTAGAGTCTGACATTGGCCAGGAAAGCAGACTAATGAACGGGGTGATGTACGACAAGGAAACCGCTTTTCATTGTAGACGTTAAGGATATTTGTTACACAGAAGAGGAGGGAGAAGGGGAAGACGGAGAAGGAGAGATTTATGAACCCATTCAGTTTACTGGCCCATTTTGTTGCACAGAAGGAGCTGAGCAGTTCCGTAAGTGTGGCCTTGCCTTCATTGTTCTCATTTTTATCTCTGCACTGCGCACCATTTATGCAATATTTGATGGCACTTTTACTTCGCTTACTGCATTTGCTAAAGCACTAAAATGACAAGCAAACAGATTATCATTATTTCACAGCGTGCGTGGATTGAATAGGGTGGCGTTGGCGTGGTGACAGAAGTGTGAGAGCACGAACCACAAGACGAGCTTTTGCACATGTTGTAGTGATGTACCAACCTGTTTGGCCTCTGGATACCCTCAATTCGAATGATGACTATCACCAATTCGTGAGCAGTCGCATCGTTGAAGGGGACTCCAATCCCTCCCTTTTGGTTTCAGTACCTCCTTTTGGTAAGAACGAGTAACCCGTGAACGTACATCATTTCAGTGTCGCACATTGTCACATTGTAGTGTGCCTTTTTATCCATTAAGATGACGAGGCTGCGAATGTCCTGTAATGCTTTTGTTTGTTTTAGTTTTCCCACCGCCAGGTGCATTTCCTGTTCAGATAGTCGAGTATTTCGAGGATGTTGATGTTTATACATCCGAGTGGCATCCTGACTTATGGAAAGAGACGCAATTAGGTGAGAGAAGCTCTAATACGACCTCTAACTCCTTCTGGCTTGCAGACACTTGGTCTTGTGTAGAAGAAGACCACTCATGCGGACGCACACCTAGAACACCCAAATGCACGCCCTTCATTCGAGTGTGTGTGGTTGAGGGTGAAAGCAGACTAGGTGAGTGGAAACCAAGGGAGGTAAACAATGGAGAGGAGGTGGAACTCAGCATTATTGAGGATGATAGCATAACATGGGACAAAAAGAAGATCAAAAATGAGCAGAAGGAGGAAGATCAGGAGGAGAAGGAGGGAGAAAGTTGGAAGGAGGAAAAAGCTGAATGGAGGTTATTGCCAACAAAGCATAAGGTGGAGGAAAAAGTGGGAGTGGAGGCAGAGACATTGGCAAAGGTGGAGGAGATGGAGAAGACAAAAGACGAAAAGAGTGGAAAGAAAGGCAAAGAAGGGTTGGTGAATGTGGAGAAGAGTATGGAGGTGGAGGTGGAGGCGGAGGCGGAGGCGAGGTCGATGAAGATGGCGAAGACGGAAGAAAAGTTGGAGGCAGAAGAAACGACGATAAAAGCAGAAGGAAAACGAAAATGTCTCAGATGGTTAATGCGCTTTCAAGCTCGCGCAAAGAAGCGCGTTAAACTTCCTCGACTCCATGCATGTGGTTGGAGAAAAAATTAGATAATGTAGTGAGGAATTAAAAACTCTAATACATAAAATTCTCCGTCAACTATGAACCAAGTGGCATCCTTCTCACAGTGTATTTTCATCAATTCCATCAATTTCAGCCGATGCAATCATCCATTCATTTATTTTATTCACTTTTGAAGTGCCAAACTGAACACCTCGTCGGTGATGGCAACAATTGCTAAATTGCGCGCCTGTAGGCATTAAATCACACCAACCACCAATTTCATGAAGGAGGAAGAACACAATGCGGATGCAGTGATAGATACTGCGTCTGATCAGTGCAGGTCTGTCTCCGCTGTTGATGATGCGCCTTGCACCGTATTCTCCCTACCATGGTTCATGTCTGGAGGTCCACCATCACACCTACTACAGCGAACCGTGCATGTCGCCTAAGGAGCTCATAGAGCTTTTTAACAGACTTCCATTCAAGCCCAAGTCCAATCATGGAAAGATGAGCCAGGTCCTGCTTGAGATTCCACCACTATCGGTGCTCGCGGCCATCAGGGCAGCACTCCTGTTGTACGCCTTTGGTCGTTACACTAGAGTCGCATCATACTCCGCTGACCGTGAGACACATACCGACCCTAGTTACGAAAAACATGCACTTCCTCACACTACTCTACGATCCGATCAATTGGGCCGAGGTTTGATACACCTCCATGTCAGGATTATGACTGAGCGTGGGTGCAAATTCATCGCTACCGCAGAATGGGAAATAGCACGTAGAGGGAAATCTTCGCTGTGCAGCATTTGATTTTGGCCAGGAAATGATTGCGCCAAGATGCAAGCCCACTTTGAAGCTCCATGCGAAGTGCCTGCCAGTCAGATGAGCACTATTAGTAACGCGAAAACATGGTGATGAAGATGCGGTAGAGGTGGTATCGTCTCCACGTCATCCGCTTGTACTTCTTTATTCTACTCACTAATGAGCCTCACCACTGAAGAGAATCTACCTGCTGCTACTGATTTCGAATCGAGTGTGTAGGCAGCCTCTGGACAGTACTTTTTTGCACAGAACTTTATCCCGTGAGGTAAAGCACAGCCAATGTGTCAAAATGATCATTTCATAAAAGAGCTGCCCGACGTGTTTATCAAAGAAGCCCACCAACCATGGTCTACAACGGTCAGTCATGAAGTGAAACGTCAAGCATGTGCGACGCACTGGCCTTTTTGTTGCACTATATACTTTTTGTCAAAGCAGTGCTCATCGCAAAGACGGCGTGCTCGATTTATCATTGTTGCATAAGAGAATTGCCTTGAAAGCGAACTGTGAAATACCAGCAGTCAGAATTTGTTGCTGATGAAGTCCATGTTAATATGACGAGAACATGGTATGCAATGCCAACGTGATCCTAGCTCAGCTTCTCAA
>LWMJ02000911.1:0-13930 GCA_001693035.2 Taenia asiatica
TTTGTCAGCTCTGCCCTGAAGGTGTGGGATCATCTGATTTGCATGTTAATGCTGCATACCACTACCTCCGATTTGATATCGCATACAGAAGACAAGGTTAATTCGGAGCAAAGTCTTATGCTTCCTCTTGCACTTCACGCTTTGCAGGTAGAGATGGACTCCAAGTTAAATTATGAAGCTAAAGACCTCACAGGCACTGATTTGGCAGCAAAAAAAATTTGTGGCATAGCAAATGGCTGTAACTGTTGAAGCTGTATACTCTCTGGGAAGATGCGGACGTGTAAGAAAAAAGGAGAAAATTGTTCATTTCCCCCACATTTTCTCACTTAAAGACAATCCAAGT
Organism: Taenia asiatica; assembly: GCA_001693035.2. Classification (NCBI taxonomy): domain Eukaryota; kingdom Metazoa; phylum Platyhelminthes; class Cestoda; order Cyclophyllidea; family Taeniidae; genus Taenia; species Taenia asiatica. The sequence goes on from LWMJ02000911.1 coordinate 344, forward strand.
GAGGCGTAAAACCTGCTTTGACACGTTTTCTTTACTCAAATTCCCGTCTTTTCGACTTCGACGCAGTTCCAGTCACACCCAATCGCAAGTTGCCAGATTGCTAAAGTAAAATCGAAAAAAAGGATACATGGGCATCTGAAATGTGTTTTTAAACGTAATTCCATGAAAGTCAGTCATGCAAGCATCTGCGTGTGCCGCGGCTAGAGTGCAATGATAAATTACTATTTGAATAGAGATTTACGCATGTTAGGACTAGCTGCCTCATCAAAAGCATCAGTTGGGTGCCTCAAGACGCCTATTCCACTGCAGATTTTAAGCAAATTAATTAAAGAGTACGCTGTAGTCTGGTAATGTAGGGCACACTGCATAACTGCGAACCAGCGCTCTTATTCCTCAGTTGACCAACAGAGCCAATGGTAAATACAGGGAAAGCTTAATCTGCAGCTTGAAGCAGCGCGAATAAATAAAGATACCTGCCTTCAAATCTAACACACTGGTCACTAGAAAGGCATGAAAAAGCGTTGCTGTGTGTCAAGTTGAGACAATTAACTAGCACCAATCATTTGCGCGGACCAGATGAGTTCGTCACCGGACATAGTCTTGCTTTGCATATTTCTGTGACACTTTTACCGAATGAGCAGGAATTCTAGCTAAGCCTTTGAAAGGGTTTGCAGTAGACTAGCTTGATATCGGCTGGCGCGGTAGCTAACCAATCTTTACTAAGATGTGCTTCAATGTGTCAAAGGATCCTTAACATAAATTCCTTCATTTTAAACACGAGTCTACACTGCGGATAGACAGTGCTTTCTAGCTCACTAGGCAAAGTCCACCAACCATTCACCGTCACCAACATGGCAAGAATGCGTACTTAGATGGTTGCGGTATCCACGCTATTTAGCCACAAAACCGATGACTATTATCGGCCTACCGCTTCAACCAACACGCTCAGCGCAACGTGCCTGGAAGAAGCAAGAAACCAATGGTTTGTTACGCCGAAATCGCGGTATGAATTCTGTTGCTCTTCCCTCTTCACTTTCATTTGGCCAAAACCTGTACGTTGGCTACTTTCAGCAACCAAAGATTTCGTTCAACGTCACTCCATCCCTAGCTTTTGCATGGCCTTTTCACGCAAATATCTTCCGCGCACTCTCTACTTGCGTTGACGAAAATGACCTTGTGTTGGATTCTATTCACGAACATGTGATGCATTCGCACGACTTTAACGAGCCACTGCAGAGACGTTTAATTCCTTTGTCATCCCTTACTGCATCAAAGATAGCTTAACTGTCTCCTAATTAACATGTAATTTTCATTGGAATGGAAGAAGCCATCATTTGGTAGATACTTTTATTTATTTGCTTTCTGCCTATCACTTATTTTATTTTTACCACTTGGCTTGAAAACTACGTAGGATTGTGGCAGCCGCCAACGATATCTGGGTGGCTCCATTTGAGTCGTGACTGCACCCTTGACAGGCATGGTAATTTGTTTTTCAATTCACAGGCTTCAAATGTTTTCGGTGGTTTGGGGATAAGAGAATGTCCTGTTGCAACGCAGTGGCCATCACTGGTTAGGCGTTGGGTCTAAAACAGCTGACTGTGATGAATTCCAACAATTCCCTCATCTCTCACAGTTGGTCATCAAGTCTCGTTTCTATTCGTCGCTATTGCAATGGATGGGCTTGATTTGAGTTACCAGCTTAAGAGGCGTGATGTGCTAGATGTCTAGCATTATGGACCTGTCTGCTTGTAGGCTTAGCCTTCATTTGCTTTTATGCGTAAGTTCACGATTTATCTTGATTTGAGGTTGTGGGTGGTGCATGGCCTTCTCTCCTGCACTTGTGTTCAGCCTTTGAATGGACTTTCAGTCATCGCTGAATGTTTAGTCATTTTATTATAGATCTGGCCACATCCACTTCTCGACCGTATTTCAAACGTAATCAGGTGTGCATCTTCTCCGTTTCTACCCTCGAAAGCCTAGCTTCCATATGCCAATCAAACCTGTGGGCCCAAAATTTTGAGCTGGGCTTCAATTCTTAAGCACTGCGCCTTATCAGGTACAGATTGTTGTTCTTAAACGAGAAGCACATTGAGGGCAACCCTTCAGCTGTACAAAGTGGTACTCTAATAATAAGGAACCCCAGAACTGGGATCATTTAATTTCTTCGTCTGACTGCATATTGCCAAGAACACTGCACTGAAAGACGCAATGGACACAATTTTATCCCTACTTAATGAGAATAAAACAATTTTTCGTCTTTTTTTAGTACCACTCTATCCCGCATACATTCTGGAGTCTTTGTACAACTTGTCGTGTACCTTGAAGAGAAGTTATCCACTAATGAGTTTGCCAGAAGATATTGTTGTTTTCAGTCTGTCTTGATCACGTGATTCACTTCTACTGCGGTATAACAGCACAATGCTCTGCTACGCCTGAACACACTCCCTAGCACGCAGAGTCCTCAACTTTGTAGATTGGCAACACACTCTTGCCAAGTTATCTCGGTGTGAGTATTTCTTGGCCACTGCCGTTACCATCACAATACTAGCTGCTTTCAAAACAACTACATTAGCGGCTGCAGCGATCGTCAACTCGGCAATGCATGGGTGGCGTGTTCTTGGCTTCCACCTGGATGATGGATGATTCAGGCAGCAGTAGCATGGTGAATGATGCTACTCGGGTAAACGGCACAGTGGAGGCTCAACACTTGGACTCACGTCAAAAGGTATGTTAAGCGTGGTGAACTGTAACCAGATGCCTGTGCTGCTCCAAGTTCTGGCCAAATACGCAACGACTGCTCATTCGTGTTGTAATCATACATCTGGTTGAGGACTGATCCAAGTGGTTCCCCTTCTACTCATTGCATTCGTTGTAAGCCTTGTCACACCTCGCCCCTCTCTTGACTAAAACGGGTGGCTACATATGTGAATTGTGCCTGACGCCATTCGGAAGTAGCATCTTAGGCTTGACCGTGTTAATTACTCTAGGCACTTTTTGGGTGCACTTCGTATTCATCTACACTCGATCCTTCCATTTAATCATCACATATGCTGTTACCACAAGTACTTTACTCAACCCGAAAATAGCCTGACGTCACAATGCATGCCTTGTGAGCCGCCTTCGATCCGAACGATTTGATTCGCTCCTCCGCCTTTTTATTGGAACATGTATTTGTGAGCCTGCGTCCGTTGACCTCCGAACGAATTTAATGAGTGCTCTGCTCCTCAGCCATAGCTTCAGCACCACATGCTAATCTCTCCTAAAGTTATGCCTTATTACGCCACACTGCCGTCATGAGAATGGAGAACCCAGAAACATGCCTTCACTGCACAGAATGCTGCGCAGAATTCGCGACGCTAAAGGCATTGCAAGAACAAACGCAATCACATCATTTTTGTAAGCATTGGTTTATCTACTAGACACAAACTACAATGCTAGTTCGTTGTAGTGCCTTGATTTTTATTGCTTTACAGACGTTTGGCTCGCGTTGTTTCCATAGAATCCCAGTAAATGCTATTACGTCGCCACAAATTGTAGGGTTTTATTGGTCCTAATGTTGAATTATTTCTTTATGCCTGAACCTATGACTTGGTAAGGCAAAAAAATTTACTGCGCTGCAAAAGGGAGTTATTTCAGCCTCTATGTTGGTGGGTCAGGCTATGCAAGGCAAATATCACGTGGAATTGCGTTTTATCAAAACCTATCGGTAATTTGGATAGTAACAGATAACGAAACAGCAGTATTACATGTTCGTCGGTTATCAAGAAAGTGTTCATGCGTAAGGGCTGTGCTTGCTTAAACTGTGCTCCTAATTGAAGGCGCACTTCATTCTTCGCGACCTTGACCCCATTCTCATTGTCTAGGTGATTCGGTCATGCACAATTTTTCCAGCATTTTTTTGCTTATGAACGTAACTGTTTAAAATCAGACATCCTCAAAGCACCTGGTATTACCACTCGATATACAATTTTGTCTCTTATACCTCTATTCGAAATAGACTGGTGAAGTTGGAACCAACCCTCTTAATGAACTTCTGATTAAGTTCTATGGCAAGCATTCCTTGAGCGACAGGTGCAGCGAATGACGAAATTCTAGCTCGGACTGGAAGAGGAAGGTATGGTAAAGCTTTATTTAGTTTTTATTGTTTGCGCATTGTAGCATTATGAGCACACCATGAAGTGGTGAATTTATGAACGAAAAGCGGAGTCCAAACAAAGAAGGAAGCAAATGGGAAGTACACAAACGCCAAGTCCTCCACATCAACTCATTCATGGCAGAGAATAGTCTAAGAGGAAAAATGCACACAATTAGCAACATCAAAACAGAGGCTTTAGCTTGACAATGCGACTGCACTTAAAAGAACGAATGCACATGTTAATAGGTCACAAGGAGGCAATTTGTTGTGTTTTACATGTTGCATGCTGCCTATGTCAAGATAAGAGCAATGACTCTAAGGGAGCAATGCATTTGTAATAACTTGCCCTCAGTAAATTCTAGCATCACCTCTAGTCTTTTGTGTCCTAGGAGATAGTCATCCATGGCATTGATGGCATTTGTTGCGCTGTAGGAATTGTCAAAGCGCACAAAACCTACCAACGGTTGCATACGACACTTTTAATATAATATGCCGAGACAATAGTGCTTGTTACTCAAATCGACAGGAAAAGCACTAACCATACGCTTCCTCTTCATAAAAGGGATCTTTGATGGCGACATCAACACTGACTAATTTCCCAAATTTCTTGAATAAATTAGAGAGGTCCTCTTCCCTAGTCTCCCTTGGCAGATGTAAGACAAGTAAATTGCACTCATTCCGAACGTGTGGTGCGGCTGAGGGATCTAGAGTGTTTATGATTAGCCAAATCAAATGAACGGTGGCTTATTCGTCTGCCATCACAACTGGGAGAGTTTTAAGCTGATACAAAGTTAGAACCATATTCTACACTTCAATATTTTGGCAGGCATGCTTATAATGGTAGCCGAGTAATGTGTTTGATTTATAAAATAAAGGTGCGTATAGTTACCTGTGAATCTTTCTAGTCTCACGCTCAACCTTCTGTTAGCCAGTATCCGGTCGTGCATAACATTGATTGCTCTTTGCGCGCTCCGTGAATCGTAATAACACACACTGCCTATTCAACGATTTGATCATTTTTGAAGGAAACAGTTACCACAGCTTATGCTCTCATTGGTTTCAGGGTTGACGAAGAGCTTGACACAATGCACCCTCCCAAGTCCTTGAAACAAGTCAAGAAGCTCCCTTTTTCCTATACCACTGGGCAGGTTGTTGACAAACACACGGCGTAAATTCGTTCCTTCTTTCATGCTACGCTTTCGATCGTCACCTACAAAAGTGATTTGGCGGATTAAATATGAAAATGAAAGAGAAAGAAGGAAGGCAGATATGATCTACTTATCCGGAGCTTGGATTGCAGTGACTGGGATGGGGTTGAATGGTAAAAACTACATAACTTACAAGCAATAGGCAGTAAATTGCTGCCCAAACTAATGACATTTCCGTCCAATAAATTTGTTGAGCTTATGTTCAGATCAAATTGGTTCTTATCAACCGCCCTGTATGGTTCAGCTGTTGATTTATCGGCTGGTACATTGCAAAAAGGACCTAATTTTACTAACCCATCCGCTTATGCTGCTGGGTCACCTATGTTTGGATATTTGGTAATGCCGAAGCGCTTCTTATGGAGTCTTGCTGAGCAGAACCAGTGGTTCATTCTAGGCCCGGGTTCGAGCAGACCAGCATGCTGTCCTCGTCTGATAAGGTGCTTTATATTGTCACGTCGGAAATTCAAATAAGGACGAAGTACTGCGGGAAAAGATTTACCGGTTTATAATTAAAGGTTCTTACTCACTGCTTAAGAAGCTGAGCAGACTCTTGGAAGCGCTAAGTAAGCGACTAGGTCCTGAACGATTTTATAACGTAACACAATTCACAGGCGTGTTTGCACAAATATTAGTCTGCACTTCACAAGTCGTATTAGAACAAACTTAGGAATCTGCGGGGCTCACACAAATGAGAAAATCCTCTTATTTTACTGTATGAGCTTATTTTTGTGTGGAAAAGCAAATTAATTATTTGTTGCAAAACTATTCATGCTTCTACATTCTTGTCCGATTTTTTTTGAAAGCGCATATTAAGTCAACCGAAAACCATTTGATTTAGGTGGGCGTATACACAACAAATTAAAGGTAAAAACTACAATTTTCACTTTTGTGAGCAGGTATATGGTTCGCATAATGCAATTTATCTATTGTTTGAATTAGCTAACATTGCACAGGATAGGTAAATGCAACTTCTTGAGATATGTGGTAAAAGTTCTCCTAATTTCTATTAATTAGCTAAAATTGCAGTGCGTATGTAGATTCTCGAGACCACCCTAAAGTAAAAAAAGGCATTATGCTTGGGTAGAATATGTATGCATTCAGTGAATGAATAGGCACCGAAATCATCGGCGCTCTCATGGGAAAAATCACCCATTGCTAGCAATATAGCCAAATAAGTGGTCATTAAAGAAACACCGGCTATTAAATGGACAAGGTTCAACGGTTTGTTTACCTCAGGCAAAGGTGTGAGTTATTTTACTTTGGATACAGCTGCAATAGCTGAGAAAGGCATGGTTGGACATACCAAACTGCCGTGCAGAATGTGCAAGACTCATCTGCGTTTAAGACTGCTCTACATGTATCCGCCTGGTATACGGAAGCAAAAAGGACGAGCGACAAAGATTTTGCGGGGCAGAAGAAGGCACAGCGACTAACTTTTGCTCAGAGCAAGAGTCATCCACCACCGAAATGCTTTAAATAAACCATTTTATAGCATGCTAAAGGATAGAGACAACTAATTCAGACAACATTATTTCACCCATCTTGAGTTCAGCAAGTCCAACACGGCCCAGATGCTTTAGTAACCCATTTTCACCAAGAAGTTGTTTACAAAAAGGTAGGATGTTTAGATCACCAAAAACATTTACTTCCATGTCGCCATTTTGCTTGCAGCTGGTGTACATGCAGCGCTTGTTGTCAGCAAATTACAACAAATCACTGGGGAACAAGTGTTGCATACTTAACATTAAGCTCCCACCTGGCTACATAAACACCGAGGTATCAACTCTACTCACGGTGGTTGGAAGAGGCTATAGAAGAGCCGATTAAGTGACATTTAGAGTCCCACTGAGGGCGCAACGTTCCACGTATTTCTCCACAGAATTGCACCTGTTTTATGAGACTCTGGTTCACCACATCAAGGAAGGAGCGCTAGGAAGAATTCCAGGCTCTTTGGAAGCCTTAATGACCACTCTATACAACTGAGAAATTAAGAACGAAAACCTTTCCTGTGGTCGAAGCAGTCACGTGAAAATGCTTCAATCTTTGCAGCCAACAGCACATTTTCGTTTCAAGATTGATATGCAGCTGCTGAAGACATGAGCTTTACCAGAGAAAAGTGATCTTCCATCAAAGTACTTAAACGAGTAGCTTAATGCTGTCAAAAAAGAAGGAACCGTTTCGCGTACAATTCCGAAAGAATTTTGAAATAGCTAAGCCTGTAGTTTTAACTAAAGGCTGGTATTAATTACGATAACTAAATTTTGTTTAAATAAAACGGTCGTGCAACAAAGGAGAGTGAGAGGATTGAACTTAAATTACTTGCTCAAAATGGTGCAAAATACCTCGGTTAAAACATACTAACAGAAGTGCAGAACAGAACGACAGGGGAGAATTTGTCTAGATTCTAAAGCACGTGTCTTTAACGCATCCTGTAAGCCTACATCTTCACAAACCTCCCATGCCCTAGGGCACAAATGCAGCAATAACTAACTATCAGATGATCCCACACCTTCAGGGCAGAGCTGACAAAGTCTTGCATATAAAATCCCCTGTCGCTCATACAAAAGTGCACGTCAAGACGTCAAGACAGACCGAATAACAGTAGCGCTCGCAAGTTTCCAGTGACCCTGGATGGAGAGCAGGCATCTCTGCCATCAGAGGGGGTGCCATATGTTCCGTTCGTGATACATTTTAGAATGCCTTCAAACCGCCTCATTTTAGCAGTCCCACAAAGCGACCTGCTTCAAAGCTCATCGTTCGACCACAAGATTTCTTCACCATTCGGCCAGTCAACAGTCATGCGTCATTTGTCCCCACCTTGCGATCAAAACCAAACGCGATTGTTGGCTTGCAGGGTGCTCAACTCATCCGATTTCATGTATATACATTGTGGAGGGTTCGCGACTTCCTAACCAACCAGTCCTGTTGTTTCTGATTGCACTTTTGAATCGGATCAGAAACCAGCGATTACGTCCACCCCTATCTATCAGAGCTGGAGGCGTACAGCAAGGACATAGGGCAGTACAAATATGACAGCCCTGCATCGAATTCAAGGCCACCGCCTCTGGATGAAACACCACTGGATATTATCGACATCGTTGACGGCTTAAGCAATACGTTGGTGGAATTGGGTACAGCGTCAGAAATCGTTGTTGATTTAGAGGTAAGTAGTGTGATGAGGCATGCTTGTTCTTGTGCCTTGAACCACAAGTCTTGTGTTTACTCTTCCCTTCTACAGCACCACAGTTGTCGCTCATTCCTGGGAATGACATGCTTGATAAACTGTCCACGCGTACCAAGGATTGCATTGTTGATGCTGTTGCTCTTCATGGCCACCTTAGCCAGTTAGACGATGTGTTCACCAACCCGAGGGTGATAAAGGTACTACACGGCTCCAATATGGATTTGCTGTGGTTGCAAGGGGATTTTGATGTTTGCATCGTAAACCTATTCGACACTGGACAGGCGGCCCAGGCGCTGCAACTTTCACGGTTTTCCCTTGCTTACCCTCTGCAAAGTTATGTTGGGATTCTTCCAAACAAAGCATTCCAGTTGGCCGATTAAAGAATAAGGTGAGTTCATATTGAACTGCGTGGGATGCGTTTGGCTGCTGTAGAAGATCCCATTAGGAACTAGAGACCCTAAAAGTGGCAACTATTTGGTAAGGCTTACTGGCTTGTTCAGTTCATTGGGACATTTCCATTGCGCCAGTTTTCATGAGGAGCTGTTCTCATTAGTTTCCTTGTTCTTGGCGTAGAGGCAGTCATTTGATAAACAATGGAAGTATCTCAGCTCTTTTCGGAAAATGTTGCATAGCTCAGGAGCCTATGAATGGGGGAGGACTGAAATAGGGCAATTTTAGATGGTATGATGGGAGGGGGTGCTCGTAGTCGAAGTGTAGGCTAATTTGTATTACACGATAAATTGGCTTGCCTACCATTTCATTGTAATGGAAAGTGTCAATCTGGATGGTTATTGTGTGAATTTGCTGCGCTTAGACCTCTTCCCGAGGCGTTGATAGATTATGCCCGGCCAGATACGCACTATCTGCTCTACGTGGCTGAGGTGCTTAATGGCTTACTAGTTAGTTAAGATCTGTTGACTGACGTTCCCCAACGCAGTCAGGAGCTCTGCTTGCGTGTGCGTATCAGTTGTCTGCCCTAGTTGTTTTGCACTTTACACTTTCTTGTATCCCTTTCCTTCATTTTGCTTTCTCCCATTAGATTTACAAGAAACCGAAGTTCAACCCACTGGAGTATCTGCCAAAACCACATGCTGTAGTGGGGAGTCTCTGGATAAGCGTCAGCTGTACGCTCTTAAGTATCAGTGCATGTTGCGAGACACTATTGCACGAAAAGAGGATGAAAGTCACGCGTATGTTCACCATTTCCGCCTTGCCACGCCTTTGACCGCCCGTAGGTACTTTGTGACGCGCCTTATCAGTAAGAAATAATGTTATAACGGTCGCTGGTTGAACATTGAGCATCTCTAATGTGCTATTGCTACTGCGGTTGACATAGCTAGGAGCTGTTGCTAGGCCGGGTGGCGAGTAGCGTTTTGGTTGCTCTACCAAATTGTCGTTCTAAGATCACAATGGGAGTAGGCATGTTTTCTTTGGTTTTTCGTTGCGTTTTATCCGTTTGGGAAGGTGGAACAACAGGTTGACATGCGATGACGACACTTAAGATCTCCAGTCTGGTAATGTGAGTGGGAGTAGTCAGTCATCTCTACTCACTTAGCATACCTGTGAAGAATTGCGAACAGCCACACTTTCGAGCTGCTTGTATCAACTGTGCATCATGCATTAACAGCTCATGGTGAGAAGCGTTGCATTCAATCAAAGGTGGCAGTTCGTTGGATGGTTTGAATAGTGCGTTTTAGGTTATCAAAGGCACTAAATAAGCAAGGCGTCGGGAGAGGAGAGCATTTTTGTGACAAGAAATTAAAGGATTGTGGCGGATGTGTGAGTTCTCAATTCATTTTCCTTTTTTTCGTTTATAGTTTCGTCCTTCCCAATCACATGCTGCATTAGATGGCCGAACGACTGCCCATGTATGTCCCTTTTCGTGATTTACTATGAGATTCCACTGTTTGTATTTAGTAGCACAAGCATACACGTCTTTTGTATAGGGAAAGAAGTGGGATGTACGCTTGCTGCGATCGGATACCACCTCTGTTGCACAAGTACTTGCCGGGATTTCATCAGATTGTTCCTAACGCCAGGAATGGCAAACAGTAGAGCAGGTAATCCTCTTTGCGTGTCTTTAACAAGTGGCCAATTAGCAGCGCTGCATCATCAGCTTGAATTGTTTTCCTTAGGAAATAGAAGCTGATGTGGCGATTGTGGCGCCGTCCAAGGCTTTGTAACTGGTCTTACCTCACTCCCACTTTCCCCATCATTTTATCTCCACTTCGTTCGTTTCCGTCGCAACCCTTGTACCCCCATCCTAATAGTGCCTTAAACTCAATTAACATCCACTGACGCTTTGGTGCATCGCGTAATACTGGGGGTGAGGCAGTTGCTGGCAATAAAGTGTCCTTCTTAGTGAGGTGGGTTGTTGAGGGTGTGGTAGGTGTTGGTGTGGAGAGGGAAGTGCTCAAAATGCGGACGAAGCACTGTCTTCCTAAACCACATCTGCGTATTCCTGGATATGCTATGTTTGTGCGACTTCCAGAAGCACCAGCGACAATTTATTAATCATGCTAGACCCTAGCAGCTCCACACCATACGCTGATGTCCTGTCCGGGTTGATAGACTTTTAAGCTTACTGCCGCCGAAGAAGTCTCGCAGTAAGCGTTGCCCCTAATAAACACGCGTCGAACCACCCTCCAGTAATATCTCATAACTTTAGACCCTGTCCAACAACAATTTATTAATCATGCTAGACCCTAGCAGCTCCACACCATACGCTGATGTCCTGTCCGGGTTGATAGACTTTTAAGCTTACTGCCGCCGAAGAAGTCTCGCAGTAAGCGTTGCCCCTAATAAACACGCGTCGAACCACCCTCCAGTAATATCTCATAACTTTAGACCCTGTCCAACATTGCACCGCTCAACACCCCTCTACTATAGCCAAAACTCTACCAAAGAGATCTTAGCACAGTTGCTCAAAATCGTGCCTTGAGATGAAATCAGAGAAATTTATGTCCTCATACAACGATTCGACATCAATGCTTAAGTGCTCAAGCAAACTCAATGTTGTTTTGCATCATCACACGCCTTTCTCAGACTACTAATGGCTTTTGCGTTGGTTTTCAAATCTTTTCCTCCATGTTCTTGTTTAAATGTCTTCACGCAGTACTTCACCAGTTTAGAATTAAATTTGCTACCACCAGGGTGCTTGTCACCACCAACAGCCTTGACTTCCAATTTTCATTTCCAATAGATATGACAGACACGTCGAAGATGCCGCCACCCAAATCGAAACTGTACACTGTGTTGACTGTTGACCCTCTTGTCCACACCGTAGGCAAGAGCAGCTGCCATTGGCTAATTGATGATGTGCACCACATTAAAACCCGCTATTGTACCTACATCAATCGTCGCCTTGCGTTGAATGTCATAGAAATACGCCAAGACCGCGCTAACTGCATTTGTCACCTTGTCCAAATAAGCCTCTGCCGTTTTCTTCATTTCCAGCAGCACCACGGACGGTATCTCCTCTGCAGTGAATTGTTATGCCTTATCACAGCACTTCATTTTAACCCTCGGCTTTCCGTTTATATCCCTGAGTGGCCAACACATCACTTTACTTTGCACGGTCTCATTGTTTAAGAGACGTCCGATAGGATGCTTTACATCATACACTGTATTCTTGGTGTTCTTGGCGAAAGAATCGGTGAGGTGATACCGATGTGATCACTTATTGGAACAATTCAGTCCTGCGCCTACGGCCTGAGTGACTGCAGTTTAACAATTCCTATTTGCCCTTTTGGGCCTTCTTATTACTCGCTTTTGCATCATTCTCGTCTCCACACCTGATAAATATGAAATGACCTCTACATATGCAGGCGAAGATAAACACAGACATGGAAGCATTGAAAAAGACGTGATCCACTGCATTAAAATTGCGCCTTTTGCAGAGGCATCGCCTTAATAACCGGTGCTAAAATCCTTCCTTTTCCTATGTCTTACTGCCTGCTGTGCACCTCGACTCCCTGTCGCCAAGTCTTAAGTGCTTAGGCATAGCTCAGAGCACGAGAACAGGCATCACAGTCAGACAGGCGAATACATTGTGCAAAATTTAATTCGGAGGCATGCCCCAATGAAATGTATACAAATCAACGACCAGCACCCTGTTAGTAAATAGGCCTTCAGCACGCTCAAGTCAAGTGGATACACCCAAAGGCTAATGAAGTGCAAAAATAGCTATCTGATAAAATTGCATTTTGATTGGCTAAACAAAGCTACGCCTTCAGGAGCCTTTTTATCGGTGGCTATCACATTAAAATCCAACTAGAATGGGTCAAAATCCAACGCTAAAGCTCACATTCAAAGCTCCACGTGAATGCTATGCAAAGACAAATATGAGAAGCGCAATAGCACAGCCATCCCAGTCTACATAAAGCGTGACTGCACTCCTTGCAACAGCAGTTATTTTTTAAGGCAGGATGCATGCTTATTTGGCTGTACCAGTGGTCAGCATCTGCGAGACTGGTAACGAAGAAAACGAATGCTGAAGTCATACAAGCTCAAGTATTAGTACACTTTTGTAGCATTCTACCAAATAAATTTTCTGTAAAAGGGGAAAATTGCAGACCAGCTAGAGCTCAAGTATTAGTACACTTTTGTAGCATTCTACCAAAGAAATTTTCTGTAAAAGGGGAAAATTGCAGACCAGCTAGAATAATTTATTCTGCTCAGATCGGATGCATCCAAAGAACTTGGCGATGTTATGGCATTTGTGTACTAACATTGGAATGCATCTTAGCATATTACCATCACTAACGAGACTCAAAACTTCTTCTAACATAATAAAGAAGTAAAGAGAATTGAGTCTGCACAGAAATCGTTGCAAAGAGGAGCAATGCGCTAAGCCATACTCATATAAGCCATTACTGAGCATGCACAAAAAAGCAGCAAGAATTTCCACAAGAAGATATGAAAGCAACTTTTTCATATTTACCACAGAAACATACTCATAAAACTAAAGGTTTTTTGAAACGTGGCAAATGACAGAGGGAGAAAATCAAGGATCAGGTACAGTTAAGTCAAAACTGGGCAGAGCATATCGATCGTCGGAG
>LWMJ02000912.1:0-25300 GCA_001693035.2 Taenia asiatica
ATAGTGCACGAACCATGGAGTTGTTTCAAAATATTCTCTGCCACAACGTCCATGCAGACGTAATACCATACACCCCTCACCACCAGCGGCTCCAATGTTGCCCCTCGATGCCGAGTAAAAGCGAGTACAATCTGTCGGATTGTCGCAAGTGCCAATGAATTGGCCTAATCCTCCTCCCACCGGCTGCCTTGGAGCCACAAAGTAGCGAATCGCTGACTTCTGACTGAAGATTGCTAGAAAGTGAGGGACAGAAATGCTCAAATACTTCGCGCGCTACAGACCAGTGGTTGGTTTGCCGTGGTCAATTACCGAACACTGGTGCTGAAGAAGTTGGAAGAGGAGGTTCAGCCTTGCCGATGAGTAACTCTCAATGCCGCTACCAAAGGCGTCGGAAGATCTGATGTGTGCAGCAAGTGTAAGGAGACAACAGTGGGTTTAATGTTGCCTGTGTCAATGATGGGAGAGTATTTGCACCAACACATGGTCAGATTAGTCCACGCTATGAGTCCGGATGGATCGTCGAGATCAGTAGCGAGCGTGGGCGGATTAGGGCAGAAGCTTGATCTTCTCCTCCAGCGTAGTTTTGAGTCTCGCGGCTTGTTGATCCATGGTTCACTCTATAATGTTTGAGGTTCCGGACTCGACAGGTCAGACGCGAATGCCTTGAACTGCAGCACTTGCTAGACCGTTCGTGGAGGCACCAGACTGATAGAATGTGAATGTAAAAATGCACAAAATGCTGCTCTGCTACAGCATTTCCATGTAAAACATGTTCGTTGAGCAAACTTGGTTCATACTTCCATCTAGCCATGTCATTCCTTTGCAATTTCTCAATGGCATTTGCATCAGAAGTTGGCAGAAGAAAGTCTCATTCTTCGTAAGACACAACAAAGACCAACCGCGTGATTAAAATGGCAACATTGTCCAATTGTATTGCACAAATATCAGGGGTGATTGATGCCAGTCGCCAGAGCCATAGGATTTCGACTCGATTGCAAGCCTAACAGTGGAGACGAAAGTGGATACTTCCTAGTGGGCACTGCGAAACACATTACCACCTCCTTGACAACTCTCTTTTTATGTCCTCATCCTCTCAATGAACAGCCAGTGAGTGCCATTACTCAGGCCAGTGTGTGGTGCACGTATCACAGAGGTTTTCAATGGGTGCACGCATCATTAACAGTCCTGGTTTTACTCACAACCATAAAACACCCGTCCAATTGGACATCAGGAGGAATACGAGAAGGCAAAACCCAGTCTTTCATGCTGAAGCAGATGCAGAGTATTTGAGGTCTACTGAAGATACGCTGATGGGACACCGATTGACGTTTGGGGAAAACTGCAGATCACTGTTGGGATTTACTCACTACTCTGGCATACCGCTCCTATTTCTCCAAATGCAAATGCGTCCTGCTCAGTACGAACCTTTAAAGTTGCACAATTTTAAGTATGCAAGGGCATTTGTGTTGAGCCACTACTCTTGAACATACAAGGAGTGGAATTGGCATTTATTTTTTGAACAGTCTACTGTTGAATGTGGACATCCACCCCATCCCCACAACTGAAAGTGCAGAAGAATTTGCCAGTGGGACCCACTCATACTGGGGCAGTTGGGATTCACACTTGAGGCGTGGTCCAGGCCGTGAGCTGAAAGTGTCATTACAGCGTGTTTGAGTTGCAGAGGGGAGTATGAGCTCGTGCATTGTACCCAGGTGACCAGCCACTGCAAGTGAAGTGATCAACTCCTAACGTCTCGTTTGCACACACATAGCACAGCACACGAACGGTGAACATCATGCACACTCCTCACGGCTACTTATAAATTTCCAATACATAAAGTTATATTTGCTTGCGCAAACACTTACCACCACCTTACCACCAGGCGCAGTCGCTGGAAGTTACGCTGGTGCTGCAACCATATTCTTTCACTCCCTCGATGCTCGTTTCGCCTTCCCCATCAAAACGCTCATTCCAACCGCCGCTGCACTTAACCCTGCTGCCCTCATCTAAAGTGGCCAATTGTTCTCTAATCTGAGAGAAAGCACGAACTCTTTTGTACCTGTTGACCGGACCCAACCTTCTCCACGGTCAATGAATTCGTCTAATTGTCTACCAAGCAGAATACCCTCGGATCTGAAGCAAGAAGGCAGTGGAGAGTGAGATTAATTGACACTTCCGAAGCAGATAAAATCGCAAGAGCACAACGAGTAGCATTTGAAAGAATGGTGGCAGGATTGCTTTTTCCTGGATCAATGCTTCGGACCATTTTTGGATTCGGAGTAAACTGGCATTCCTTGTTTATCGGAGCAAGTTATGACTTCCTTTGTGTTCGTTGCCTTAAGCGCTTGAAATTCCACTAGAAGATCTTATCCGCTGAATGCAATCACAAGTCAGAATGTCTTGGTCGTCTCCAAGAGAGGTGACGGTCCAAGATGTTCGTCGATTCAACCGCAGTAGCTTCGTTGTCACTCAAGTGGTGTTCTATAAAGTGAATTTGGGACTGAACGACAAATCAAATGATCGCGGTATTCAGCATAAGCCAGTCGCTTCTGCCAAACCAACAGCGCCTCTCAAAGTTTGACGATCATTTGCCAACCAAAGGCGAATAGCTGGCAAATGGGCTGCGGTTGCATTCGATGAAATGAGCATTTCAAGGCAATAGAGGAACAACTCGTCACTTCGAATAAGCTGCTAGTGCAGTGGGATTACTTGGTCATTTCACGTTAATTTCACTAGTCCTATCTTGATGCTGCTAACACTCCGACCAAACAACTGATGATTTTATCTACCCTGAGGTGCCATAATGGGCTGACAAACAGGTGCAGAAAGCTGCCTTCGTGACTGTATTGCCTTGGCTGCTAACACCGGACGATCAAACAGCGAGCATTAGGCCCTGATGTGTTAAATATTCGGACTCAGTTGCTTCATGTAACATTCTCTACATTTGCCGGATTCATAAAGCTCAGTAAATTAATCTCATGATTTGGGATGCAGACATCAACTAAGCAGTGGCTGAAATGCGCTAGTGGAGATCATTCTGTTGGGACAGGGCTAGCCTTAACACATCAACGATAGCGTTGAAACGACTGGACAACAGTTGGTTTTAGTCTTCTAGTGCATTCGTGAGACGCCTCAACAGCAAAGCACCGCGTCTTCTCCAAACTACACCTGCAGTAAGTGGACGCAAAGCACTAATGGAGAGTTGGGCTAGTGCTCCAACCACGTGACGCAGAGACGCCACGTGCTGATTGCAATCACAGGCGAATGTGGAAACCACATGATTCGAAGTGGCGCCAAATACTGTCACATCTGCTTGCAACTTTCCTATTCTAGCCCCCGCTGACTTCCATTCTGTGAGTGTGTACTACTCTTCTTTTTTAGACATTTACGTGAGAAACACATTATGCATTGGTGGGCGTGTGACAAAATCCATCGCACATGACTCACAACTTAAGATTTAACGTATGAAACATCGTGTATTGAGCATAAACAACTCAGCTAGTCGGAATGCCTTCCTTTCAACTGGCCGCATACAAGTCTGTAGAATCGTCTTCAGGCTCTCAGACGAAAGTGGAACTGGAGTATCAATTCCGTATTTGCACGCAAGTATTTCCCTCACTTACTTTGGAGAAGTGGTGAGTTCGTTTCTCGCCCTCAGGTCTGTTTGAGTTAAACACCAAAAGTGGAAACGTTGAGGTATCCTTCAATGACACCTGCCCAAGGATGATTGTTGCGCACCTAGAGTTGTGAGGTTCCTTTGCAAAGTAGTATTGCAAAATAGGATATACCAAAGCCCAAAGGGCTCTGATGAGCGGAAAATAGGCACTCAGTGTTTCCGCTAACAAATGGTGCCGCGAGGTGGGCAAGTCACCACAAATAATATGCGTGATCTCCTTGCTCCACACGTGTTGCACTGTTTGCATAACCTTTAATTCATGCTGTTAAGGAATAAGATTTCTTTTAGCTGAACGTCTAGTTAAGCGGACTTTAGGTCTGCATATGGTGTTCCCTCCTTGGCAGATTAACCATGCAGACAAACAGCCATCTCATGCGTTAATAAAATGTATTCTTTAATTTGCACTACAACTAAGCAGTACTCTGGTCAGCTACCCTTAAAATCGTGCCAATGTTTGCATTGACTAAAATCTTCTGAGATTTGTTGAAGGGTCACACTCGATGCGGAATCCTCGTCTACTCAGCATCACAAGTTACCAGCAAGCTGTAATAAGTCATATCAGTATGGACGAGGGTTTGCAGCTAGCATAAAGAACGTTCAAGAAGTTAATTCGACGAAGAGAAGGTGGAGACCGTGGCAGTAGAAAAGTCCGTATGGTTGGACTTGCAATGAAGACGAGATCTGTCTGTTGCACACTCTCCTTCACCTTCGCAGCGTTGTCATCAGGGTTGTTTACGCTTACACCTTTTGATTAGTCATCGCATTTCAACGAGGTGGGCGTGTAGAAGGCTACCCATCGGGCAGTAGGCAGTCGGGCGGTTTTCACGGAGGCTGACAAGCATTTGATAGCGATGGTCCGATTCCGCTTTCGGAGACCTCTTGAGTCTCCCCTTTGCCTCCATTGCTGGTAATTGACGTTATCAGGAAAGTAAGCCCAAAAGCAGAGCTCCTTAACAAAACTACTTGACGCAAAGTAACTTCGTGCAGCTGATAATCTGCACCTATTCCAACTTACCACTCTTTTCTCACCTTATTGCCGTCCAGCCACCAATCGTGCACATGGTGTGTGCTGCAAAATTACATGTGTTTTGTTGTATTCGTGCCCATCCGATCAGCCGCCTCCGGTGAGACACACCGCTATCAATCCAACTGCCAGTTAATTTCTGCAAGAATGTAATCCCTCCTATTTCAAACTAGCGTGATTTCTCGACACATTTTAAGCGCAGATGAACCGAGGCATGCAACATCCACGGCTGATTCAGTTGATGTTATAACCGGTGACAGGTCTGTGCTTGGGCATGTGACCAGACTGGTGCTGATAGCGTGGCCAATTTTCGCAGCATTTTTGTTATTTAGCTCAGCTTTAACAAACAAAGAATCGAAACAGTCCCCTAAAATACACTGCAGAGTTGTTTTTATAAGGAGGCCTCTGCGCTTTCTCAAGGCTGCATGTAGATGAGAGCCAGGAATGCTGTGCCCATTCCGGTTAAACAGAAGCTAGCACCCATCTTCTCAGTCATATTCAGTGGTTCAGGCAATAAAGTCCGGAATAACCTTTGTATGTTTTAGCATGTCACCCGGACGATCAATTAAACATCACTCTATTTTGTACAAAGAAGATGCAAGTTGATTTAAATAACAAGGTCGGGCACGAAATCGGTGCCCAGGTTGCTCTGAGAAGGGTCAACCATCTGTGGCAATGCTTTAGCAAACAGAAGGTGTCTCAAGACCACAAGTTCGTTTCAGTCAGTCGTTAATTTGCTTG
Organism: Taenia asiatica; assembly: GCA_001693035.2. Taxonomy (NCBI): domain Eukaryota; kingdom Metazoa; phylum Platyhelminthes; class Cestoda; order Cyclophyllidea; family Taeniidae; genus Taenia; species Taenia asiatica. The sequence continues at coordinate 5,442 of LWMJ02000912.1, forward strand.
GGGTTGTCTCTCATGGAGGCAGTCATGAGTGAATCAACACGTTTGTAGGTGGTGTGAGGGCTTGAGAGCACTCCGAGTGACCAGCTGGTTGCAGTCACGACTGTCAGGAGTGTGGAGTAACATTTACAAATGCTATTAACAAAAGTCGCAAAAGTCTTTACTTGAAGAGGTCACAGGAAACAAGATGTGTGTGCTGCGTCTGTCAATACTGGAAGTGTTGACAAACCTCAGCACAGCTAAGTATGTCAGGCAGGTGTGCAGGTAAAAGTCGACTGTAGAGCAAGAGCATAATGCCTTGGGCACACATCTTCAACACTTAGCTCACGAAAAATCCTGTGTAGATGGGGATGCAATTTGCTTTACCGTAGCTAAGTGGGAGGGAAGGAAAGGAAGCCACCACTATTCAGCCGCCAAAACTCGAGTTTTTCTATTTGGTCAATGACTGATGGGAAGTGAGCAAAGCATGCAAGTAAAAGTTGAGTTCTCTTGTCCACAACTAATAACAATTCCTTCTTGCCCAATATAGTCGCGGTGGAATCACAGAGGCGGTTACACGATGAGTGGCATAATTCATAACACCATTGGTGGGAAGCGTTGTCATGTGCATACGTCTTTCAACAGGAAGGCACGATGTTCTCACAAATCGACGAAACAAAATCCCCCAATATAAAACCAACAACTTTGAATATAGCTGGGAAGTGTACACAAACTAAAAGGCGACCAAGCAGTTTTATTTGCGAGAAAGCAAAGGACCGTTGAAAGCCTCTTATCCGCCATCTCCTCTGCACCGTGTCACAATATCAAGTTACTTCCCAATGAGACAGAAGCCTGCATTTGCGTGTAGAAGCAAGCGATCTAGCCTTATCACCACCTTCTAACTGCCTATATCGCGTATCACCGTGGGATTGTTGAATGGCTAGAGAAGGCGGCATGCATCACTTGGTTACCCACCATCGGGATAAGGTAGAAGCAAAGAGGAGTCAGCGTTCACCTCCCATCACAAACCTTCATTTAACTTATGTATCCCGACTTCCACCTCAATCAATAAATGCGCTTTCTCCCCCGTGTCGGTTTGAACAAGAATTCCTCCAAAGAGGTGGCACTAATCACTTCCATGCAATCAAATTTTAATACTGGAGTCAACACAGGCGGGATCCAACAGATAATGCTAGTAATTATGTTTTAGCAGGCAAAAGAAGTGGCCATTTTGGAGTCATAGTGAAGCGCATCATTGTGCATGTTGCAATTAACTCAGGTAGCAATATAAATAGAGAGTGACCAAAATACCCATTATTCTTTGTTCCACTATAAAAGTAGACTTGTTTTAACAAAGTGCGCGAAGCTAAATTTACCAATTCAATCCTTGGCTTGGTTTGCAGTCAGCTTAATAGGAAGTGGGAAGGCACAAAGTCGTCAGCTCCTTGACGTTTATTTTTAATTCATTCGAACTGCGTCATGCTTTGTTTCTGACTCCAATGCAGAGATCGAGATTGAGGCAAAGATTCTAAACCAAATGGCAGGCAATGGGACAGATCTTTTGTTCCCATCGAAATGCAGGGACCGGATAGTTATCTTCATTTCCTTTTTGGCGTGATATCCTGCTGGCAGAGTTGGGACCCTTGGCACTAGGGAGCAGGTTTACTCCACTGATGGAGCCCCAAGGCTGTTAATTGGAAAATATGCGAGTTTGGCACCTTTCATTCATAGGAATGACAAATCACCCAAAGCATCAAATTCCCAAGTTTAATATAGCACGAGCCTGAGAGGCGTATGAATATTGGCCCAATGGAAGAGACGAGTCTTCTCCACAAAACAACATCTGTGTGGACTCCTCAGTTACCATGGTTCTCAGTCAACATCATGGTGATACAATGTCTGTTTCTTTCGTTTCTGCTAAGTACTTATTAATCCGCTTTTTCATTTTTGGGCAAGGTCTCGTGCAGGATTGCAACTATGGTGACAACTCGTCAAGGGAACCGGGTTCAAAACCGATGGCAGTCATTAGAACTTCGCTGCAAACTAGCAGCAAGCGCATTCGCCTAAATCTTGAGCCTTGTGGCATTGTCAGCACCAGCTGCGGTGACACTGGAGTAGGGTGTTTGAACTTGTCAATTACGGGGCTATCTTCGGGTGTACGCACAAGGAAATGCGCCGAGATTGCTCTGCACGATTCCGATTAAAACGTGAATATCCAGCTAGGCAGTGCATTCCTGACAAGTCGCCTTACAAATCATAACTGGTATATGCAACGCATTTGCTGCAGAGCACCCAACAATCTTCACTAGTTTCAAGGCAGTGGATCCCTACCAGTATGGAGACTACAACACAGTTGACAAAACGCGTATATGAATTCGAAGTGGAATGTTCGCCACACTAGGAATATAAGCCCATTGTTCTCGTTCTTGGCTTGTGATTAGTTTTTGCATCATTGGCTGTGTTGTGTAGCCTGAAACAGAAGTGTGTTTGTGGAGGCCTTATCGCGAAAGCGAAAGTATGTTCATCTAAACTATGTTTGTATCACTACCCTCTTCCTTGCTATCTTGGCGTTACTGCGTGTTGGAGGTCCCGATTCCATAAACAAGTGGTCTTATCACACGACGTCCTCAAAGGTGAATCCGATGCGACTCGTGCCGGAGGGCAAAAATTCAATGAAGAATTTCATAAATTGTTATCCAGTGTCATGTGGACATTTCTGTACAATACATTTATGTGATCTGTAACACATGCAGCTCTCTATAAGTTGGATTGACATAAGGTGATAAATTCCACATGGTCGATTGCCAAGATTGAAGTACTTCATTGCTCATCAACTCACCCACATTCTTTCATTGGTAAAACTCAACGTTTCTAGGAGTTCGCGAGACGACAACCAACGCCCATAACTGGTGCAATAGCAATCAAAGCAGCTTTGCGATGCCGAGACAAGGTGTCAGATGATGCCAACTCCAACAGTTCCCATCATCTGCATTTATCGCGCCAAGTCCGAGTGTCCACTGCGAAATTCAACAAATGCTTCGCATTTCAGTTGACGCCAAAAGCACATTTCACCAGGACATAAAACTGTAAGCAATAATATTTGATTTCGTGATTTGTCCTCAAGGATGGGTGATTTCGTTCTACTTGTAGATCCCTGCTGATGGACCTGACTCCTACTATCACCAAGCGCCTATCAACTGGAAGGTTAAGCTTCTTGAGCATTAACACCCGCACGCATTGGTATCACTATGAATGGCCATGGCCTGAGCTTGGTTGTCACCACATCTAGAAATTGCCCTTAGGTCTTACTGCTCAGTAACGAGAAATCGACTCGCACTAAAAAGCATTTCAGACTGTCTGAGAGATCACATTTTGAATAGAACCTTCTGAGACACTGAAATGGGGACGAGTTTGGGCTGTGAATGTCTCCAGCACGGAATGCCAAAGCCGTAGGCGTTGACGGATGTCCATGACCTTAGCATGGAGATCGGACCTCGACCAGGCTGCAGAGTCCGCCGCGTCAAATTCTATTTTAACAAACGTCCATCCACACCAGTAGGACTTCATAATAGTCCCTTCCAAAGGTGGCACAAGACAGGGAATTACAATCTAGTAAAACCCCGTCCCCGTAACAAGAGAACCTAGACCTTGCTATCTTCGCACTCACCTCGTCTATTTCTCCGAACTGATTATCCCATTTCATCTGTAGTTGCGCGAGCATGCGTTCCTGTGGCACTTGACTATCTGCTGAATGGCGAGTTAGGATTTAATATAAAGGTGGTGAAACACTGTCACTGTCTTCTCGCGAACGAAGTGTGTTGTTGGACATTCCTACAGTTGTGGATGCAGACTCAGGCATGCTGTTGCTCTTTTACACTAAGTGAAGATAGTACTACTTTCCAACTGATTTTACTAACTTCAACTATTCTTCAAGAAAATAAAACAATTCTTCCTAACTTTCACTCATACCAAGAGCTGCAGTGCATCATGCGCATTGAAAAGGGATTCAGCTGGAGGTAGTAAGTGATGCCTTAAAAGTGTGCATTGACTTCACGAACCAGTGATACGTCTGCGCGCTAAAGGAACGTCGCAGCAATAAACCACTCCTCATCACATGTCACCAAATCTGTCAACCAAGAAGTGACGTTCTGTAAAGTTTGCATCCACCAGCTAATGCGCGACACATGGGATTCATTGGCCTTCTCACTTCCATCACCACATTTCCTCCTCACATCAGCCGATTACTTCACGTTCGTCATAAGAGAAAGTCATTCGTGATGCGATGACCACTAGCTAGTCTAGTTATCGTGATTGCAACGCTTCGTTCATTCTTGCTGTTCTAAAGCATAGCTGAATCCCCTACTTTCCGTGATGGATACCCTGCCTCTGTGTGCCGTCAGGTGACTTAGGATGTCAATGGATGGTGCATTAGCATGGACAAATAACTCACGTACGCCCTTCCCAAATTTTATGCAGCAATTTTGGTGACGAGTGGTAGACAGCTTCCGAAAGCAATTTACCCTGGCGCTGAGGCAGACCAACGCACGCAACATCCACCACTCATAGATCACCCAGTCCCGCCTTCGTCTTGGGGTCTGCAGAATAGCTTGCTAACGCATATGCGGCTTGTTGACTCAGTAATGCCTCAAGAGCTACGTTGCATGTGCTCGATATCGAGTGTTCTATGCTTCAATTTCAGCCTGAAGCAGCTCGTTGGAAATTTGGTGATCAACTGCAGAATCAACCTTGTGACAGACTAGCCGACAAAATACTTTTTGCACAAATTTACAGCGAACACCAACGCCAATATTTGCAATGGCATCACGGTTTTATCCCTTTGCGGAGCTGGCATGCCACTATGTGCTGACAGAACTGCACGCAACATGTCATGGTTCAGTAATGATCGTCGTTTAGTGAGGTTAAGGCACTACTCGGGGCTGCTTAGTCCAGAAGCTTTGCTCTGCCCTCCACCAAGATTTTTAAGTGGTGTAATAATGCTGCTTCGAAAAATGAAAATCTTTTTATGTAAGGCTTTAAGGAATGTATTTTTTTAATTGCTAAAGTACTCATCACTAGTTACATTTAATTAGTCTTCTAGGCAAAAAGGAGCTTGAGAAGTGCTTGAATTAGCTTTTCAACTTCAACTGTGCATACAGACTTCCTTACAAGCTTTGGTCCCTGCATTAGCTGTGACGAGGATTGGCACTTCTTCGATTGTTGTGGAATATTTATGAACTCTGAGGGACATGAACATTTAGCAACAGATTGAGGAGAGAATGCAGTCTGACATGTGGGTTTGGTCTTCAAAACAGATGAACATGTACATTTCTTCTCATGTTCTGAATGAGGTACACACTCACTCAGTGGTTCTGCTATCAAAACAGGCGAGATCAAAAAAGGTGTGACGTGTTGTGGAGAGGTGATGAACTCAGTCGGGGGTTCTGTCACCAGCACAGGCGAGTATGGACACGATTTTATGTGGGAGGAAGGAAACATATCCTCGTTATTGGGGTCCACCATCAAAACAGGTGAGTATGGCCAATTCTCACAAGGTGGTGAAGAAAACACAAATTCATCCTTAGGTTCCGAATTCAGCACATACGAGTATGGACACCCTAGTTCTTCCATTCCTTTAGCTGGTTATTCTCTTCAGCTGTTACTGCCTTGTTTGTCAAGTTGTATATCCTTATATACTGTTCTCATCGTCTGGTATTTTTTCCGCGTGATTTTCGTGCTGGATGCACTTTTAATTCTACATTCGTACTTCCCGCCTTTCAGAATCATTCTTCCGATTTGGACATCACAAGGTTGATGGGACCTGTGAAATAACTTATGAGTCGGTAAAAGTAGCTTATGTGTTGAATTTGGAAGACGTCATTGTAAATGTGAATATCGCTGCAGGGTTGCCTACAAGAAATCTCTACTAAAATACTCGCCCCACTTCACTTGTCTGTAATGATTGCATAACAAGTGCCAATAGATCTCTTTACAGATAAATGCAAAAAAAACCGCGAAAATTCAGTAAAAAAATGCATCCAACACCCCTCCTCCCCTTTCGGCAACACAGCTGCCTATACGTTTACAATATTGCCCCAATTGCGGTAGTGGGTGGGAAAGATATGTTCTCGGTGGCGTTTTTGCCCCATTTCAATTTATTTCGCTATCATAAATGATGTGAGTTATATGCCGCCGTTTTGGGTAACTAACTGTGGTAGGTAGCCTGTGATAAACATTATGGATTTGACCCAAATACTGAGCTAATTGTTGGAATTTTTAATAAAATTTCTACTTGTGAAGATTAAAGACATTCTGAGGTTAATTATCCATTGAATTTGGAAGCTTTTCATACATCGGAATAATCATTTTAAAAACTCTTCTTAGTTAACACCAAAGAGGTAGAGGTGATAGCCCGATTGTGTCTGAATATGGTCGTGTCTTTTTAACAGAAGGGCTAAGGAGGTAGTGAGAAATTTCTGTGTGTAGTTAATAGAAGATGGGTAAACAGAAGATTTATAAAAGGTTTCTTTAACCGACACTACTAAAGAGGGAGCCTGTAAGATGGAGAACGCTAAGCTTTTACTTGCAGGATCCAGCATTCATAAGGAATCTAGGTAAACAACGGTCCTAATGTTTACTTTAACCAAAATACGAAAACAATGTTGTTGCTTTCAGAAGCAAATTTAAAAAACATTGGTTATGCTTCACATGAAGTAAAATGGGATTCTTATTTTAAATAGCCCTACAAAACTATTTGCTTTTGAACTGACGGAAAATGGAGATGCCTAGCGACTGGTTCAGGGGTAAAGTCGATAGAACTAAAGGGTGTGGATAATTTGGTTATTCCATAGTGTGTTTGCCTCATGATATCTGAAGAGTTGCGCAATGATTTACTTGGGCTACAAATCTTAAAGAGCATATGTTTTGACTCTATAATTTGTGCAGAGCTGCGGTAGGAGGTGTGTTTAACTAGCTATCGAACGATGTGTGTAGGTGGTAGGGTTAAGCTCAATTCCGATTCCCGAGCCCCAAATCTTTATACACAGAGTTGTGAAGGAAAGTAAACGGAAGATACTCTGTCGGATTTTATCTCCTGCATCTGAGGCAGCTCAAACATCCAATTTTGAATTTCAGCCATCACAATTTTGTCCGATTAATGATGATGTTCATTCCTCGGATGTAATCGGCTGTATCATCATCATGTTTATCAAAAAGAATGTAAATATGCCTATAGACCATCAAGAACGTTAGCAGGAGAAATCTGCATCAACGATAGCTCTGCCGAAAAATATTTGTCTGCACTTCATCCACCTGACTATAGCTAGGAATGGGGCTGCTCAATTAAGTGCTCGCTTTGTGATTCTTCACGCGTTGTGATAGCGATGCTGAGGGCCCCAATAATCTTAGTTTCCACATAGAGTCATCATTGCAATTCAGCTAGCGTGCGTCCTTAATTTCACTTATTCAGTGTTTAGTTTCTTTCCAAATGCGTTGGATACTATGTATGCCGGGGTGAAAATGATCAAGAGCGCTATCTTGCAGTAGATTCTAACATTAAACTGAATAGATGAATTGCATAAAATGTGTCTTTAAAGAAAATCACTTAATTTGCTTGCTATGTGTGCCGCGATCAGCCTATTCGTAATAACTCAGGAGAATAAGGCTATCCTGTCATATAACACAAGTTTCATGATCCTGCAGAGTTAACCTTGACTATACGAAGGGTTAATCAGAGGTGCGCATCTCTTCAGCTACAGCATAGTGAAGTAGAAAACACAAAAAAAAACAAACTTGACACCGCCATTTTGGATGTCCATGAAGTAAGCAGGTAGCGACTACGCCATCGGTGAATCGTTTAATAGAGCATTTATTAGACTGCAAAGGATCTTTGATCAAATTTTGAGCAAGTACTTGCAAAACCTACCAAGAACCCGACGCATGGGTAGTGCTTCCCATTTATGCGTCCAGAAACAACCTACTAAATTAAGTTAAGACATAGGAAAGTATGCAAAGAATGACAGGCATCCTTCTATGACACCACATCGATACTTATTAGAAAGTCACCTGTGATCAGAGTTGCTGGCGAAATCGGCAATGTAGGTGCACAATACAGCTTTGGAGGACCAGTTGCATGTCTCGCAATGTGAGGGCATTGTGGGGCCGAATGCCCAGCAAATGGTATGCAAGTCCAACAAAGTGGGAAATGAAGTGAAAACAGTCCGACAGAGAGTCCACGATGAAGCGCACCCCAACGACTGTCCTCCGTGTGAGAGAGTTGGTGAGTGCAAGACAACAATCACAATCAGGTCCATCAGCCATCCGAGGCCTTCCGTACCCCTAAGTGCAACTGATTTGGTGCACCAAAAGTAAACGCCAGTATGTTGGGCAAATCGTTCAAATAGTAAAACTTGTCAAGCAATGTGCGAAGGCCTTTATCATGAAGCTGCATGGTGAAGGCATATACACCAGCACCATCTTAGTAAGTGGGAAATTGTCCAGGTTGACAGCGAAGACAAATTCATCACATCCCGAAGATGCCATGTGAAACCCTCGCACTGGAGGGGAGGAAGTGGTAGAGAAACACCCAAAATGAGGTACTGACTGCATTGAGTCCTCTCGAAGTGTCATCGAGCGAAGATCCATGGACAGACTTTGCTCAAGTGAGGTCGAGAATAGTGCACGAACCATGGAGTTGTTTCAAAATATTCTCCGCCACAACTTCCTTGCAGGAGGGAATTGTCAAACGCGGTTCATTTCCCACTTTTCTTACTTCCAAAGCAACGCTTTCTCTAAGGGATTAGCGAAGAGCAGTTGAAATGAGTCGACTCCTTACGGTTACACAATAATCTTTTAACTAAGAAGGCTTTGGTTTACCTCCACTTTATCTGATACTCTAAGGCAACGAGGAAGCTAATTGAGGATTTTCGATGAAACGTCAGTGGACAATGGGTAAATAAAAAATCTCTAAGCGCCCCATATACTGCATGCAACGATCAAATAATTATTTTTACAGCCAGAAACTAAGGTGATGAGAGCCTTTATGAAATTAGTCTAATAATAAAGTTATTAAAGAATGGCCTTTGAAAAAATACCTCCGGAAATGAGGTTTAAGGATACAGAATCCAGAGCCAGTGCTAGAAGTTTAATAATGCCAAATTTAATTGTGTCAATAATATGAGAGCTCTTACATACAATATTGGTCACATTATTATACGTTATATGTTAGGACAATTTTAAAAAATTGGTAGCTAGTGCGAAAGAATTAAGTTAAAATCTAGATCGTCTTGGTTAGAGCAGGTCCGTGCCACACAGATAAATGACCTGCCTGAAATGGAACGAACAGGTCCTAAATTACACAAGACGCTCGAGACAGAAATTCCATAAGTGAGACAATAGTGACTCCAACCTGATTACTCACGGTTCTTTATTAATTTGTGAATACCAAACCTGGTGCGTAGTGGGTGTTAGTTGATATTGCGCGTTTGGTCATAGACTTAAACTTCACTTTTGTTGCCATCCTACTCGTTGGAAGTTGCAGTGGAGAATAGTTGGGTCATAAATTTACCCCTAACCATAACACCGACATGTTGCGTGCAGTTCTGTCAGCACATAGTGGCATGCCAGCTCCGCAAAGGGATAAAACCGTGATGCCATTGCAAATATTGGCGTTGGTGTTCGCTGTAAATTTGTGCAAAAAGTATTTTGTCGGCTAGTCTGTCACAAGGTTGATTCTGCAGTTGATCACCAAATTTCCAACGAGCTGCTTCAGGCTGAAATTGAAGCATAGAACACTCGATATCGAGCACATGCAACGTAGCTCTTGAGGCATTACTGAGTCAACAAGCCGCATATGCGTTAGCAAGCTATTCTGCAGACCCCAAGACGAAGGCGGGACTGGGTGATCTATGAGTGGTGGATGTTGCGTGCGTTGGTCTGCCTCAGCGCCAGGGTAAATTGCTTTCGGAAGCTGTCTACCACTCGTCACCAAAATTGCTGCATAAAATTTGGGAAGGGCGTACGTGAGTTATTTGTCCATGCTAATGCACCATCCATTGACATCCTAAGTCACCTGACGGCACACAGAGGCAGGGTATCCATCACGGAAAGTAGGGGATTCAGCTATGCTTTAGAACAGCAAGAATGAACGAAGCGTTGCAATCACGATAACTAGACTAGCTAGTGGTCATCGCATCACGAATGACTTTCTCTTATGACGAACGTGAAGTAATCGGCTGATGTGAGGAGGAAATGTGGTGATGGAAGTGAGAAGGCCAATGAATCCCATGTGTCGCGCATTAGCTGGTGGATGCAAACTTTACAGAACGTCACTTCTTGGTTGACAGATTTGGTGACATGTGATGAGGAGTGGTTTATTGCTGCGACGTTCCTTTAGCGCGCAGACGTATCACTGGTTCGTGAAGTCAATGCACACTTTTAAGGCATCACTTACTACCTCCAGCTGAATCCCTTTTCAATGCGCATGATGCACTGCAGCTCTTGGTATGAGTGAAAGTTAGGAAGAATTGTTTTATTTTCTTGAAGAATAGTTGAAGTTAGTAAAATCAGTTGGAAAGTAGTACTATCTTCACTTAGTGTAAAAGAGCAACAGCATGCCTGAGTCTGCATCCACAACTGTAGGAATGTCCAACAACACACTTCGTTCGCGAGAAGACAGTGACAGTGTTTCACCACCTTTATATTAAATCCTAACTCGCCATTCAGCAGATAGTCAAGTGCCACAGGAACGCATGCTCGCGCAACTACAGATGAAATGGGATAATCAGTTCGGAGAAATAGACGAGGTGAGTGCGAAGATAGCAAGGTCTAGGTTCTCTTGTTACGGGGACGGGGTTTTACTAGATTGTAATTCCCTGTCTTGTGCCACCTTTGGAAGGGACTATTATGAAGTCCTACTGGTGTGGATGGACGTTTGTTAAAATAGAATTTGACGCGGCGGACTCTGCAGCCTGGTCGAGGTCCGATCTCCATGCTAAGGTCATGGACATCCGTCAACGCCTACGGCTTTGGCATTCCGTGCTGGAGACATTCACAGCCCAAACTCGTCCCCATTTCAGTGTCTCAGAAGGTTCTATTCAAAATGTGATCTCTCAGACAGTCTGAAATGCTTTTTAGTGCGAGTCGATTTCTCGTTACTGAGCAGTAAGACCTAAGGGCAATTTCTAGATGTGGTGACAACCAAGCTCAGGCCATGGCCATTCATAGTGATACCAATGCGTGCGGGTGTTAATGCTCAAGAAGCTTAACCTTCCAGTTGATAGGCGCTTGGTGATAGTAGGAGTCAGGTCCATCAGCAGGGATCTACAAGTAGAACGAAATCACCCATCCTTGAGGACAAATCACGAAATCAAATATTATTGCTTACAGTTTTATGTCCTGGTGAAATGTGCTTTTGGCGTCAACTGAAATGCGAAGCATTTGTTGAATTTCGCAGTGGACACTCGGACTTGGCGCGATAAATGCAGATGATGGGAACTGTTGGAGTTGGCATCATCTGACACCTTGTCTCGGCATCGCAAAGCTGCTTTGATTGCTATTGCACCAGTTATGGGCGTTGGTTGTCGTCTCGCGAACTCCTAGAAACGTTGAGTTTTACCAATGAAAGAATGTGGGTGAGTTGATGAGCAATGAAGTACTTCAATCTTGGCAATCGACCATGTGGAATTTATCACCTTATGTCAATCCAACTTATAGAGAGCTGCATGTGTTACAGATCACATAAATGTATTGTACAGAAATGTCCACATGACACTGGATAACAATTTATGAAATTCTTCATTGAATTTTTGCCCTCCGGCACGAGTCGCATCGGATTCACCTTTGAGGACGTCGTGTGATAAGACCACTTGTTTATGGAATCGGGACCTCCAACACGCAGTAACGCCAAGATAGCAAGGAAGAGGGTAGTGATACAAACATAGTTTAGATGAACATACTTTCGCTTTCGCGATAAGGCCTCCACAAACACACTTCTGTTTCAGGCTACACAACACAGCCAATGATGCAAAAACTAATCACAAGCCAAGAACGAGAACAATGGGCTTATATTCCTAGTGTGGCGAACATTCCACTTCGAATTCATATACGCGTTTTGTCAACTGTGTTGTAGTCTCCATACTGGTAGGGATCCACTGCCTTGAAACTAGTGAAGATTGTTGGGTGCTCTGCAGCAAATGCGTTGCATATACCAGTTATGATTTGTAAGGCGACTTGTCAGGAATGCACTGCCTAGCTGGATATTCACGTTTTAATCGGAATCGTGCAGAGCAATCTCGGCGCATTTCCTTGTGCGTACACCCGAAGATAGCCCCGTAATTGACAAGTTCAAACACCCTACTCCAGTGTCACCGCAGCTGGTGCTGACAATGCCACAAGGCTCAAGATTTAGGCGAATGCGCTTGCTGCTAGTTTGCAGCGAAGTTCTAATGACTGCCATCGGTTTTGAACCCGGTTCCCTTGACGAGTTGTCACCATAGTTGCAATCCTGCACGAGACCTTGCCCAAAAATGAAAAAGCGGATTAATAAGTACTTAGCAGAAACGAAAGAAACAGACATTGTATCACCATGATGTTGACTGAGAACCATGGTAACTGAGGAGTCCACACAGATGTTGTTTTGTGGAGAAGACTCGTCTCTTCCATTGGGCCAATATTCATACGCCTCTCAGGCTCGTGCTATATTAAACTTGGGAATTTGATGCTTTGGGTGATTTGTCATTCCTATGAATGAAAGGTGCCAAACTCGCATATTTTCCAATTAACAGCCTTGGGGCTCCATCAGTGGAGTAAACCTGCTCCCTAGTGCCAAGGGTCCCAACTCTGCCAGCAGGATATCACGCCAAAAAGGAAATGAAGATAACTATCCGGTCCCTGCATTTCGATGGGAACAAAAGATCTGTCCCATTGCCTGCCATTTGGTTTAGAATCTTTGCCTCAATCTCGATCTCTGCATTGGAGTCAGAAACAAAGCATGACGCAGTTCGAATGAATTAAAAATAAACGTCAAGGAGCTGACGACTTTGTGCCTTCCCACTTCCTATTAAGCTGACTGCAAACCAAGCCAAGGATTGAATTGGTAAATTTAGCTTCGCGCACTTTGTTAAAACAAGTCTACTTTTATAGTGGAACAAAGAATAATGGGTATTTTGGTCACTCTCTATTTATATTGCTACCTGAGTTAATTGCAACATGCACAATGATGCGCTTCACTATGACTCCAAAATGGCCACTTCTTTTGCCTGCTAAAACATAATTACTAGCATTATCTGTTGGATCCCGCCTGTGTTGACTCCAGTATTAAAATTTGATTGCATGGAAGTGATTAGTGCCACCTCTTTGGAGGAATTCTTGTTCAAACCGACACGGGGGAGAAAGCGCATTTATTGATTGAGGTGGAAGTCGGGATACATAAGTTAAATGAAGGTTTGTGATGGGAGGTGAACGCTGACTCCTCTTTGCTTCTACCTTATCCCGATGGTGGGTAACCAAGTGATGCATGCCGCCTTCTCTAGCCATTCAACAATCCCACGGTGATACGCGATATAGGCAGTTAGAAGGTGGTGATAAGGCTAGATCGCTTGCTTCTACACGCAAATGCAGGCTTCTGTCTCATTGGGAAGTAACTTGATATTGTGACACGGTGCAGAGGAGATGGCGGATAAGAGGCTTTCAACGGTCCTTTGCTTTCTCGCAAATAAAACTGCTTGGTCGCCTTTTAGTTTGTGTACACTTCCCAGCTATATTCAAAGTTGTTGGTTTTATATTGGGGGATTTTGTTTCGTCGATTTGTGAGAACATCGTGCCTTCCTGTTGAAAGACGTATGCACATGACAACGCTTCCCACCAATGGTGTTATGAATTATGCCACTCATCGTGTAACCGCCTCTGTGATTCCACCGCGACTATATTGGGCAAGAAGGAATTGTTATTAGTTGTGGACAAGAGAACTCAACTTTTACTTGCATGCTTTGCTCACTTCCCATCAGTCATTGACCAAATAGAAAAACTCGAGTTTTGGCGGCTGAATAGTGGTGGCTTCCTTTCCTTCCCTCCCACTTAGCTACGGTAAAGCAAATTGCATCCCCATCTACACAGGATTTTTCGTGAGCTAAGTGTTGAAGATGTGTGCCCAAGGCATTATGCTCTTGCTCTACAGTCGACTTTTACCTGCACACCTGCCTGACATACTTAGCTGTGCTGAGGTTTGTCAACACTTCCAGTATTGACAGACGCAGCACACACATCTTGTTTCCTGTGACCTCTTCAAGTAAAGACTTTTGCGACTTTTGTTAATAGCATTTGTAAATGTTACTCCACACTCCTGACAGTCGTGACTGCAACCAGCTGGTCACTCGGAGTGCTCTCAAGCCCTCACACCACCTACAAACGTGTTGATTCACTCATGACTGCCTCCATGAGAGACAACCCCAAGCAAATTAACGACTGACTGAAACGAACTTGTGGTCTTGAGACACCTTCTGTTTGCTAAAGCATTGCCACAGATGGTTGACCCTTCTCAGAGCAACCTGGGCACCGATTTCGTGCCCGACCTTGTTATTTAAATCAACTTGCATCTTCTTTGTACAAAATAGAGTGATGTTTAATTGATCGTCCGGGTGACATGCTAAAACATACAAAGGTTATTCCGGACTTTATTGCCTGAACCACTGAATATGACTGAGAAGATGGGTGCTAGCTTCTGTTTAACCGGAATGGGCACAGCATTCCTGGCTCTCATCTACATGCAGCCTTGAGAAAGCGCAGAGGCCTCCTTATAAAAACAACTCTGCAGTGTATTTTAGGGGACTGTTTCGATTCTTTGTTTGTTAAAGCTGAGCTAAATAACAAAAATGCTGCGAAAATTGGCCACGCTATCAGCACCAGTCTGGTCACATGCCCAAGCACAGACCTGTCACCGGTTATAACATCAACTGAATCAGCCGTGGATGTTGCATGCCTCGGTTCATCTGCGCTTAAAATGTGTCGAGAAATCACGCTAGTTTGAAATAGGAGGGATTACATTCTTGCAGAAATTAACTGGCAGTTGGATTGATAGCGGTGTGTCTCACCGGAGGCGGCTGATCGGATGGGCACGAATACAACAAAACACATGTAATTTTGCAGCACACACCATGTGCACGATTGGTGGCTGGACGGCAATAAGGTGAGAAAAGAGTGGTAAGTTGGAATAGGTGCAGATTATCAGCTGCACGAAGTTACTTTGCGTCAAGTAGTTTTGTTAAGGAGCTCTGCTTTTGGGCTTACTTTCCTGATAACGTCAATTACCAGCAATGGAGGCAAAGGGGAGACTCAAGAGGTCTCCGAAAGCGGAATCGGACCATCGCTATCAAATGCTTGTCAGCCTCCGTGAAAACCGCCCGACTGCCTACTGCCCGATGGGTAGCCTTCTACACGCCCACCTCGTTGAAATGCGATGACTAATCAAAAGGTGTAAGCGTAAACAACCCTGATGACAACGCTGCGAAGGTGAAGGAGAGTGTGCAACAGACAGATCTCGTCTTCATTGCAAGTCCAACCATACGGACTTTTCTACTGCCACGGTCTCCACCTTCTCTTCGTCGAATTAACTTCTTGAACGTTCTTTATGCTAGCTGCAAACCCTCGTCCATACTGATATGACTTATTACAGCTTGCTGGTAACTTGTGATGCTGAGTAGACGAGGATTCCGCATCGAGTGTGACCCTTCAACAAATCTCAGAAGATTTTAGTCAATGCAAACATTGGCACGATTTTAAGGGTAGCTGACCAGAGTACTGCTTAGTTGTAGTGCAAATTAAAGAATACATTTTATTAACGCATGAGATGGCTGTTTGTCTGCATGGTTAATCTGCCAAGGAGGGAACACCATATGCAGACCTAAAGTCCGCTTAACTAGACGTTCAGCTAAAAGAAATCTTATTCCTTAACAGCATGAATTAAAGGTTATGCAAACAGTGCAACACGTGTGGAGCAAGGAGATCACGCATATTATTTGTGGTGACTTGCCCACCTCGCGGCACCATTTGTTAGCGGAAACACTGAGTGCCTATTTTCCGCTCATCAGAGCCCTTTGGGCTTTGGTATATCCTATTTTGCAATACTACTTTGCAAAGGAACCTCACAACTCTAGGTGCGCAACAATCATCCTTGGGCAGGTGTCATTGAAGGATACCTCAACGTTTCCACTTTTGGTGTTTAACTCAAACAGACCTGAGGGCGAGAAACGAACTCACCACTTCTCCAAAGTAAGTGAGGGAAATACTTGCGTGCAAATACGGAATTGATACTCCAGTTCCACTTTCGTCTGAGAGCCTGAAGACGATTCTACAGACTTGTATGCGGCCAGTTGAAAGGAAGGCATTCCGACTAGCTGAGTTGTTTATGCTCAATACACGATGTTTCATACGTTAAATCTTAAGTTGTGAGTCATGTGCGATGGATTTTGTCACACGCCCACCAATGCATAATGTGTTTCTCACGTAAATGTCTAAAAAAGAAGAGTAGTACACACTCACAGAATGGAAGTCAGCGGGGGCTAGAATAGGAAAGTTGCAAGCAGATGTGACAGTATTTGGCGCCACTTCGAATCATGTGGTTTCCACATTCGCCTGTGATTGCAATCAGCACGTGGCGTCTCTGCGTCACGTGGTTGGAGCACTAGCCCAACTCTCCATTAGTGCTTTGCGTCCACTTACTGCAGGTGTAGTTTGGAGAAGACGCGGTGCTTTGCTGTTGAGGCGTCTCACGAATGCACTAGAAGACTAAAACCAACTGTTGTCCAGTCGTTTCAACGCTATCGTTGATGTGTTAAGGCTAGCCCTGTCCCAACAGAATGATCTCCACTAGCGCATTTCAGCCACTGCTTAGTTGATGTCTGCATCCCAAATCATGAGATTAATTTACTGAGCTTTATGAATCCGGCAAATGTAGAGAATGTTACATGAAGCAACTGAGTCCGAATATTTAACACATCAGGGCCTAATGCTCGCTGTTTGATCGTCCGGTGTTAGCAGCCAAGGCAATACAGTCACGAAGGCAGCTTTCTGCACCTGTTTGTCAGCCCATTATGGCACCTCAGGGTAGATAAAATCATCAGTTGTTTGGTCGGAGTGTTAGCAGCATCAAGATAGGACTAGTGAAATTAACGTGAAATGACCAAGTAATCCCACTGCACTAGCAGCTTATTCGAAGTGACGAGTTGTTCCTCTATTGCCTTGAAATGCTCATTTCATCGAATGCAACCGCAGCCCATTTGCCAGCTATTCGCCTTTGGTTGGCAAATGATCGTCAAACTTTGAGAGGCGCTGTTGGTTTGGCAGAAGCGACTGGCTTATGCTGAATACCGCGATCATTTGATTTGTCGTTCAGTCCCAAATTCACTTTATAGAACACCACTTGAGTGACAACGAAGCTACTGCGGTTGAATCGACGAACATCTTGGACCGTCACCTCTCTTGGAGACGACCAAGACATTCTGACTTGTGATTGCATTCAGCGGATAAGATCTTCTAGTGGAATTTCAAGCGCTTAAGGCAACGAACACAAAGGAAGTCATAACTTGCTCCGATAAACAAGGAATGCCAGTTTACTCCGAATCCAAAAATGGTCCGAAGCATTGATCCAGGAAAAAGCAATCCTGCCACCATTCTTTCAAATGCTACTCGTTGTGCTCTTGCGATTTTATCTGCTTCGGAAGTGTCAATTAATCTCACTCTCCACTGCCTTCTTGCTTCAGATCCGAGGGTATTCTGCTTGGTAGACAATTAGACGAATTCATTGACCGTGGAGAAGGTTGGGTCCGGTCAACAGGTACAAAAGAGTTCGTGCTTTCTCTCAGATTAGAGAACAATTGGCCACTTTAGATGAGGGCAGCAGGGTTAAGTGCAGCGGCGGTTGGAATGAGCGTTTTGATGGGGAAGGCGAAACGAGCATCGAGGGAGTGAAAGAATATGGTTGCAGCACCAGCGTAACTTCCAGCGACTGCGCCTGGTGGTAAGGTGGTGGTAAGTGTTTGCGCAAGCAAATATAACTTTATGTATTGGAAATTTATAAGTAGCCGTGAGGAGTGTGCATGATGTTCACCGTTCGTGTGCTGTGCTATGTGTGTGCAAACGAGACGTTAGGAGTTGATCACTTCACTTGCAGTGGCTGGTCACCTGGGTACAATGCACGAGCTCATACTCCCCTCTGCAACTCAAACACGCTGTAATGACACTTTCAGCTCACGGCCTGGACCACGCCTCAAGTGTGAATCCCAACTGCCCCAGTATGAGTGGGTCCCACTGGCAAATTCTTCTGCACTTTCAGTTGTGGGGATGGGGTGGATGTCCACATTCAACAGTAGACTGTTCAAAAAATAAATGCCAATTCCACTCCTTGTATGTTCAAGAGTAGTGGCTCAACACAAATGCCCTTGCATACTTAAAATTGTGCAACTTTAAAGGTTCGTACTGAGCAGGACGCATTTGCATTTGGAGAAATAGGAGCGGTATGCCAGAGTAGTGAGTAAATCCCAACAGTGATCTGCAGTTTTCCCCAAACGTCAATCGGTGTCCCATCAGCGTATCTTCAGTAGACCTCAAATACTCTGCATCTGCTTCAGCATGAAAGACTGGGTTTTGCCTTCTCGTATTCCTCCTGATGTCCAATTGGACGGGTGTTTTATGGTTGTGAGTAAAACCAGGACTGTTAATGATGCGTGCACCCATTGAAAACCTCTGTGATACGTGCACCACACACTGGCCTGAGTAATGGCACTCACTGGCTGTTCATTGAGAGGATGAGGACATAAAAAGAGAGTTGTCAAGGAGGTGGTAATGTGTTTCGCAGTGCCCACTAGGAAGTATCCACTTTCGTCTCCACTGTTAGGCTTGCAATCGAGTCGAAATCCTATGGCTCTGGCGACTGGCATCAATCACCCCTGATATTTGTGCAATACAATTGGACAATGTTGCCATTTTAATCACGCGGTTGGTCTTTGTTGTGTCTTACGAAGAATGAGACTTTCTTCTGCCAACTTCTGATGCAAATGCCATTGAGAAATTGCAAAGGAATGACATGGCTAGATGGAAGTATGAACCAAGTTTGCTCAACGAACATGTTTTACATGGAAATGCTGTAGCAGAGCAGCATTTTGTGCATTTTTACATTCACATTCTATCAGTCTGGTGCCTCCACGAACGGTCTAGCAAGTGCTGCAGTTCAAGGCATTCGCGTCTGACCTGTCGAGTCCGGAACCTCAAACATTATAGAGTGAACCATGGATCAACAAGCCGCGAGACTCAAAACTACGCTGGAGGAGAAGATCAAGCTTCTGCCCTAATCCGCCCACGCTCGCTACTGATCTCGACGATCCATCCGGACTCATAGCGTGGACTAATCTGACCATGTGTTGGTGCAAATACTCTCCCATCATTGACACAGGCAACATTAAACCCACTGTTGTCTCCTTACACTTGCTGCACACATCAGATCTTCCGACGCCTTTGGTAGCGGCATTGAGAGTTACTCATCGGCAAGGCTGAACCTCCTCTTCCAACTTCTTCAGCACCAGTGTTCGGTAATTGACCACGGCAAACCAACCACTGGTCTGTAGCGCGCGAAGTATTTGAGCATTTCTGTCCCTCACTTTCTAGCAATCTTCAGTCAGAAGTCAGCGATTCGCTACTTTGTGGCTCCAAGGCAGCCGGTGGGAGGAGGATTAGGCCAATTCATTGGCACTTGCGACAATCCGACAGATTGTACTCGCTTTTACTCGGCATCGAGGGGCAACATTGGAGCCGCTGGTGGTGAGGGGTGTATGGTATTACGTCTGCATGGACGTTGTGGCAGAGAATATTTTGAAACAACTCCATGGTTCGTGCACTAT
>LWMJ02000913.1:0-25300 GCA_001693035.2 Taenia asiatica
CCTATTAGTTCATTGTAGACTGCTGCCACTTATCAAACCCGATGTTCCACGTCGTCGCACTACATAGCGCGACGTAGCGCCTTCGTCATAGTATTAACTTGGCTGGAAATAGTTGTCCAAAAGGTATTAAAGCATACTTCTGCTAAAGGGCTGCAGCGGAAGCACACAAAATTGCTTATAATTCTGACATTATCACAATGAATTAAGGATGATACCCGGTAGTCATCAAATTGCGTATAGCTTATCGTTAGACCTGTCTTTAAGAGCATTTCACTCAAATGATCCAAACGAGAATAGCCAAACTAGTGGCATGATGCTAGCTTCCTTTCCTGAGACTTATTTTATGCTCACAAAGAGCATATGAACGGAAATCCTGGATCAAACTTACGAGAATGGGATAATGACAACTGACTAGGTGGCAAGTTGGTTGTGCGCAGATTTTTTAATGCAATAATCGCTTTTCGGCTTACAAACAGAGCTGGTGCTAGTTAAACGAAGTCAGCATTCGCATTGTCGCAGCTTTTCATTTTATATGGAATGTTGATTTATAACAGCCGAGGCTCCGAGGCGACCTTCAGGTAATCGCAAAGCCAGTGACTGAAGCGTTACCACTAAAGATGGGTTAGTTGGACAATGGCAGCCCACTCTCCTTGTCATAAGCTCTCATTGGTCACACCCAATGATCATATGCGCCCATAGTAGCATGAGTAATGTTTTTTAGGCCATATTTCTGTTACTCCATCTACAGGTGCATGATGCTTTCAACACTTGTAAGGTATGGCGCAAGAAAGTATGGGTGCCTGCAAAATGGAATAGCGTGTTTTCAAACAACAAATCAAAATAATGCACTTGAGACATTTGTAGAAAAGAAAGAATTAGTAAATTGCTATGACTTTACAGGCTCGACTAGGGTATCATCGTGATTCAAATGAACGGCCAACATATAGCTCGACTCTAGACCAAACTTTTGCCAATGCGCTTCGTGTTGGCCTCTGTGCAGCAGTCTGTTTGTTTGGGGAATGTTTGGGAGTCGAATGATCAAAATGCGATTCCGTTTTGCGAGCGCTATATAGGATTGGTGGATCGCACAATCTTCTTTTCTCGATCATTCCGTTTTTAAGCACTTGACCGTGCATTTCAGTGTATTAATGACTGTGATAGCATGATTCTTAGAAATGTTCGAAGTTTGTTCAATCCTGTAAAATTCAAGCATCTCTACATAAACTAATGACAGAGATAAATTTTTGCCTTAAGGTATTGCATATATTGGCAGTTTGCATGATGTGATGAATGGTCTGTTTGGATCTGCAGCAGTTGGCTTGGCACGCAAGGAAACTCAATCAAACTCTAAATGTCAATTCTCATACATCCGATGAAGAGAGAGGCACAGTAACGGCACTATTCATTGGGAATGCAAAGCGTTAAGCAAAAAGATTAATTGTGGTGCAGGAGCAGAATAGCCTATTAGTTCATTGTAGACTGCTGCCACTTATCAAACCCGATGTTCCACGTCGTCGCACTACATAGCGCGACGTAGCGCCTTCGTCATAGCATTAACTTGGCTGGAAATAGTTGTCCAAAAGGTATTAAAGCATACTTCTGCTAAAGAGCTGCAGCGGACGCACACAAAATTGCTCATAATTCTGACATTATCACAATGAATTAAGGATGATACCCGGTAGTCATCAAATTGCGTTTAGCTTATCGTTAGACCTGTCTTTAAGAGCATTTCACTCAAATGATCCAAACGAGAATAGCCAAACTAGTGGCATGATGCTAGCTTCCTTTCCTGAGACTTATTTTATGCTCACAAAGAGCATATGAACGGAAATCCTGGATCAAACTTACGAGAATGGGATAATGACAACTGACTAGGTGGCAAGTTGGTTGTGCGCAGATTTTTTAATGCAATAATCGCTTTTCGGCTTACAAACAGAGCTGGTGCTAGTTAAACGAAGTCAGCATTCGCATTGTCGCAGCTTTTCATTTTATATGGAATGTTGATTTATAACAGCCGAGGCTCCGAGGCGACCTTCAGGTAATCGCAAGAGGTAGATTAAATTTATTGGGAGGGAGGTTAGGGAGTTGCATGCACGCCGTTGAATAAACTGCTCTCATGAAAACAACCAACTAATTAGCTAATACATTAGCTTCATAAATAGCTGCGACAATTCCCTGGTAACATGCTTCGACGTCTTTTACCCCATTATGTCACGAAGGCTTTACTTTCGTCTACGCCTCAATTAATTGCGTTTGTGAATTAAAAAGGGGCGTCAACTTTAATTTCCTGCATATAAATCGCACCAATTTTACACCCGCTTCAATTCCCTAAAGGATCCTTCAATAAAACGAGATGGTACCAGTTGCTATTTTGATCTCTTTGGCCATCTCCAACGTCTGCAGTGCGAAGAAAGAGGTAGCGTCACGTGACCGTAATCGTCTCAACGTCTACACCCTCGCCTCCGACCCTGTGTGCTCGTCGGACATGGAGTACTTCAACTTCTCTCACAGCGTCGCCGCAGCTGTGTACTATGTGCGCTCACTGATGCCAACAAACAGCGAGATGCTTTTCCTAGCCGTTCTGGGGCACATATGGGTGCCTGGCTGCTCAATGCAGGAGGCCTCGAGAGCAAGCGCGCTATACGATGTTTTGCAAACTTACAGGTTCGTTGTGATAGACTCTGACAGCCTTTCGCGTAGTTTTAACACTTACACTGAGATAACCCTGTATGTGTGCGTGCCGTGTGAATGGACCTAATCCAAAAGCATGTCTGTGTTGACTGACCACCATTTCATCCTACATTGCTATACTCAGAGTCGGGGCGTGGTAAAATGGCGATCGTTCATTTAGCTCCCTACCGCGTCTTACGATAATAAAGTTAGCTACATTCCTAAGAACGAGCTTCTTATAGAACTAAACTGCGTGCTGTCATCCACCTCTTCTGCATTCTAACGCCTTAGCGTAACATCATTGAGTACCGTATTTATGCCATCTCTCCTATCTAATCAATCACCTACCAAAAGGGAAAACAATAGACGCAAGGTTCAAGTATTAGCATTCACCACTAAGCCCAACTTTACAATGTCAAAGCAGTTGCAAATTACTGACAATGTTTTATGCTTTGAAATTTGACATTGACGCATAGGTCGCCCACGTTTTATCGCTTCGCCCAACCCTGGTTTGTTGGGGTTATTCCTTGCAACTCCCCCTGCTCCCGTGCTTCCATCCCTAAACAACTATAGCTCACGTTAATACAAGCAGCGGCGGAGGGAGCAAAAGGTGTTAAATTACATAGGCACGCCGACAAAATATGCTTCGCACACATTGTTATGACTATTTTGGCGATTCCAGCAAAATGCGTCGAATTCTGTGGGATTCAGCGTGCTACTGGGGCCTCCCTTAGCTAGTGACTGTAATTTGGTAAACGAGTGGATCAACCTCGGCAAGCCAAAGGAGTCACCACGTGCTCAAATCTATCAGATCTCCTACTACTGTCAAGTGCTAAGTTCCGCTTCTGTCTTTGTCAATCAGCCTGCCAACAGTAGTCACAATTCGCTCACCCCACCCAGTTCCTGCGGTCTCTGTTGTAGTTCAACGCAAGGCCATTCTGCAAGGCATTCTTGGCTATCTCGTCAACAACGGTTGGAAGCATATTGCACTGTTTTATGACATACACACCAACATCTTTGACATTCCCGAGATGTTAGATGCAACCCTATAACACTTCACATTTTCCGGGACAGGCACAACGTTCTTGAACTCTTGACAAGTGTCAGTATCATATCGACAACAAACTTTACGAGTTTACTGGAGCCATTAGAAGACTCTTTGGACGGTAAGCATCCACTTTGTTATCTCAAGTCAATTGTTTCTCTTTTGCACTTGCTTCACCTTCTTCGTCAGTGGCACTGATATTAGCAAGGGCAGAACTGGCCTTGAAATTCGTAGTGGGTGTTCAGAACTCCACCAGAATTAAACAGGGGCGGATCGCACTCATCCACGTGGATCCCACAGATATGCTCACTTGCGATATCCTGCGCATATGGGGAGCGCAGTTGTCCCAAGTTGGACCCTTATTGACTGCCGGTCGTTCGCTCATCATTGTCACAGCACTACCCAAGGGCACTAGATATGACGAGGTTTCGATGCCGTATAAGGAGGTAATTCATACCACTTTGTCCTCATTTCACATTTCTCCTACATTACGTCCGCACACGAATGGCACTAATCTTCATCCTTTGGATGTCTGTGCACCTTGAGATGATGAACTCAGATTGTCGTAAATGACTACCACACCAATAGGATTTCGGTTATAAGTTCACGAGCAGCAAATGGGTGGTTGGCGGATCTGTTTTCTGCATAAACTGCTGTCCTTTTCGGCCAACGTCTACCTGTAGAGCTTTTAAGGCTTATTTTAAAGGCATCCAGAGTAAATAGGACGGACTGAAGCTAGTGTTCGCACAGATATATTCGACCATTTCGTCTAAAAACAGCACACTGCAACGCTCCACATTTATTCATTGGAGAAGGAAGGGAGCGTAGATGCCACATCGTTCAGTGAATGCACTCTCACCCATAAACATATATGCCAAACCTCTATGCTTGTACATGGAGGATTTCTTGTGCACTAATAAGTTGTTTTCCTCTCGGCAGCGAATCAGCCTCTCAGTGGCCAATGGGGCAGCGCTAGCAATGCGTTTGGTTCAAATCCACCTTCTGCAGGAGGGTGGTGGCAATATCGCCTCCTCCGCCAGCCTCTTCCAACCACTGCGCAGCCTCCCACACATCCAAGTGCCCACACTGCCCTCCATCGCTTTTCATTACCAAACTGAAGGTGGCGATATTTCGCAAGGCATCTTTGACCTCCTTCTCTTCTCCCTTAAGCCCAATGTCACTGAGGTGGCTGATGTTGGAGCTCAAGCAGAGAGGTGTGCAGACATCTTCAATCTCATTGATGTAATTCATCATCCACTAATGCTCTCCCAGCGAAGGAGTGCGATGACTTGGCCAGGAGATGGAGGCGGACCTCAACGTTCATGCTACTTATTTGCGCCTTGTGGATTTGGTATGCGATGGGAGTAAATCCAGACTGTCACTAAATTTTACTTCCTTCCTTGCTGTGTACCCATCTTTTAGAGCGAATGCAAGTTATTCTACTGATAAATCTACTTGGATTGCTTAACGCTGGCCTCATCCACTTGGCAATTGTGCTGGTATACAGGTAGAATAAATTGTGCATCCCCACTGATGTGGTCAATTTAGACGGGTTGTGCGCAAGACACAACGCTTCAATTCACTCAAACTCGTTTTTGTGGAAAGTGATTTTATATTCAACGATGATGATGGAAGTCTGCTTGTAAGCAGACGTCGTAGCGTTAAAATATTTCTAAAAGAGTGAATAACGAAGGATTGGTTTCCACCTTAAGCTATTGCTGGCATATTTGTCTATGACTTTAGTCCCCACGAACCCCTCCGATGCAAGTAAATATGGTGTCGAATTCGGATGCCCTTACTTCCTCCCACACCCTCCTGCCTACTCCTCGAGTCTTGATTTCAGCTCCGAGCATAAATGAAGAGCCTCTACAGAGCATGCGAAAGGGGAGGATTGCTCAGTTAAATGTATGTTATAATTCTATCGACAACGGAGGCTTTGACTGATAGGCGTTAATGACTTCAGTCCTGCACAAGTAGCGTTGGCTACGAGTGTTACTTAAGTATTAGGAGGAAAATGCAAAAGAGTTAAGCACACCAGGTTTGCAGCAGGCAATAGAGGGTCAACGCTTGGTTCCCAAAAGCCATCACGTAGTGCTCAAAAACGAAATAAAATTGAACGATTGCCTTCACGCATTGAAAGAAGGCACTTGACACTGATGATGGGAATGAGGCAGTGTACATCCTCTCCCCTTCCTCCCATGCGGCTAATTTGAAGAGCCGACTTTCGATGTGCAGGATTTGACATGCTTTCCTGCCTTGTCCAGTGGCAGTGCAAAGAAATCTTTGGCATTACTGATTGTCTAGCATTGGCCTTCGTGTGCATCGCTTTTCCATCCTTACTTGCCTCCCACTTGGTTTGGCTGTAGGCGGTAAATGTGCCGTTCAACCATGGCCTTTGTGTCAACAGCTCTCCTCGTAGTCCTTTTCATGTCACCTCTACTTACTCTTTTAGATGCTCCTGTTTTGTGTAAGAGTGACGCGTATAACTTCATTGCTAAGAATGTGAAATCGTGAGAGATGTGAGGATGATAGGTTGGGCCCGCAGTCAATGACAGCCCATCCAGAATGGGCAGGATATTAGGCACGTTATTATCGTGCGTGGAAGAACTCGAACACTGGTATCGTTTGTGCAGTTGGCGGTGTTTCTCACCATCGTAGCTGAGATCCACTCAGAGGCGAGGAAGCGGTCTCAATTATTTCTGCTTTTTGCTGACTGCACAAACTATGCCATAGCACAGATGGTGCTGTTTGAGAAGATGCGTTGCAACAGCTTCTGTTACTAATTTTTCTTGGCTTGTTGTTATAGGGCCTTCAAGTCTACGTTAGGGAATTGGACTTGCCTCGCATTCCACTGCACTCACGGTTAATCGAGCACCTTGCCGGACTGCGAAATATGCGACACGAAAATGTCAACACTTTCGTGGGATGCTGTGTGACACCACACTCCTTCCGTCTCGTCTTTCACTACTGTCATCGGAGAAGCCTTCAAGTGATAAAATAAAAGCCTATTCCATGTATTTTGTTAAAAGTACCCATCTAAATCACTACTTTCCTATGCGACAAGTCCTACACTTGCATGCCTTTAACAATAACGGCGATTTGCTGACGGGTTTGTGTAAGTAATGGCACGATGCGCGAAAGCAAGAACACTGGCTGACTTACAGCGATAGGTATGAAGTGCAGTTGCAATCGTTCCTGAAAGGGCGATATATTGGTTACGGTGAATGTAAAAGCTCCCGGAGAAGCATAACTGAAACCTTCTTCGAAGCTCCTAATGCCCTCACAAAAGAGCTTCCCCAAGCGAAGGAGGTGGTAACTCAGCTAGTTAAAGCCTATGTGGACCATTTGATTTTTGTCCGAAATGGCGAGTGCCTCCGTTCAGTTTGAATGCGCTAAAGGCCTGTTGATGGATAGCTATTGTGTGCGCGACCAAAAGCAATAAGCAGCGGTGAAATTGTTTCCCAGTAATCTGATCTCCAGTTTTGGAATGGGCCACGCTTTCGCGTTTCATGAACTGAAAATCCCTCTCTTATCCATTGTTGATGTCGTGTTTGCTTAGAAGGTATATGAGTTTCTTGCCTTCCTAGAGGTCTTTCACCCATTACATGCGCATTCACTTACAACTGCAGGGCATTACAGCGTCACTCGTCACAGCACACAGCGATTTTGGGAGATATTAAATTCTATTCAAATTCTGCTGACAACGGATCCCATGTTGTTCAGTTGGTGTGTATTTCGACCAGTGAGTCACAGCCGGTGCTTTTATTAAAACAGTCCTGCATACAACACGGCTGATGCTTTACCACACGCAGTAAACTGAGGGTAGTGGATGGGAGCGAGCTCACGTTTCACTGAATGTTTGCAATCTATTTTTCCACATTGCGTAAATGGGACGAACGAAACATTAGTTAGTCTTCCGTTCATTGCTCAAATGTGCAGAATTCTGTATGCACAAGAGGTTCTCAAGCAGCTTCCTACTTTGCATAGATGCTTGTATCCATTTATTTAAACTCTTCATATAACTGTGTCAAGTTGTGCGATGCCCATGCAGCATGTTTCATTATGCTTCAGCGATTTTTACACCAACTTGATTGCGATCTCCTTAACCGCGAAAGAAAGATCGGCCAGCTGGTTCGTCACTTGTTGCTTGCAATGCAACTCTTTGATTAACAGACACACAAAACAGTGTCAACAGAGGAGAACAAATGCCTCTACATGACGTGGGAGTTGACACCAGCTTCATGTGCCGTGTCCACTTCATTCTGAAATAAGAGACGAAGTGGAAGAAAGCGACAAAGTGTGGTGAAGTGAGTTGGTGTGTGAATGATGGCGTGTTGACAAAAAGTGAGGTTTGAGTAAATTAGACAACCAGTTAGCCATCAAACGAACGCTCAAAGGAGATCTTACTTTGCTCAAAATGCGCCCTTGCATTGAAATACAATAAACTCACGCAAACACCTAGTGAAATTGACAGAGATTGACTAAGGTAAGAAGCGCATTCCCATCCGTTATTGTGGGGCTTGGGTAAAAAGACTTTTACAAGGCAAAAAAGGGATCCTGTACTGAGATAGGCAAACAGAAGTTTGACCAGCCTTCAAATTAAGTAGGAGCAACTCGTTCACTTTTTCTCTCCAGGAAGCAAGTGGAGGAGGTGGAGTAAAAAATGAATTGTGGCCAAGTGACACAGGACAAATCGAAGTGACAAAAAGGCAGAAATAAGAAATAATGGCATTAGGCCAGGCTATGCTAAACACAATTCAGTTTTGTTTTACGCGTGATTAGGTCAGATCCGGTCCAGCATGTGCTAGTCTGATTTGTATTATGAAGCTTCACATCATTTAATCATATTATAATAAAGAGTGAAACTGGTAGAGAGATGAAGAGGGCTTACAAAAGAGGGTGCTGGAAGCCGCCGAGGTAATGGGAAATGTGAAAGAATCGTAAGGAAGGCGGAGGACTGAGAAGTTGTGGTATCATAAAAGTGGAAAAATAAAGGTACGGAGATTTGGTGTAGGAAGTATTTTACTCCCCTTCCAGTTCATTTAAATTCATGCAGCACAAGCAGCAAAAATTACTGCGATACGCAATGCTTGAGAGCATATAGAGCATAGTAGGAGACAAGGGATACACTCTCCGAACGTGCGTTGAGATGGAGTGTGGGAATCGGGGCATAGACAAGCGAGCCCTTGTCTCTCCAGTTCGAGGACCTCAGCAGACCTACTTCTTATGCGTGTAGTGATTAATGATTTTGCGAGAACGAAAAAGGATACTTTAATTTGCATGGTATGGAGTTGCGACGAGTCGATTAGGTGGACCAATTCAGTGTGTTGGGTTTGACTGCAATGGTGTCGCATAAGGCGCCTCTGAGGATATGGCATGCAAGCCTCTCTAATTCAGACTAGGTGGCCAACTTTGCCTATTCTAGGCCAGTGCAATCTAGTCAGATCCAGTCAAGTCTAGTCTCCTGCATCGTGCTACTATAGTGCAACTTGGATACTGGGTAAGTTATTTTTGCATCAGTAGGTTTTTCAGTGCTACTGCTTAGCTAATGACTGTAAGCGCATACAAGGGACATGCAAAGTAAGTACGGTAGAGCAAACGTAGAGATTGCAGCTGAGATGAAGAAGGTGCGTATCTGATGCATACCCTCAAGTCTATGGTTGAAAGAATTGTTGCCTTGCATTTCCTTGGTAGGGGAGAAGTGACATGAATAATCAGCTAAGACGGGGAAAAATTAAGAGCGAGGCGGAGAGATGATTGGCCGTGGGATTGAAATGACAAAGGGTGGAGAAAGAGAAAAGTGGAATTAAAAATGGGCACCGTAGGATGACTGTGCAGTGCAGTGATATAGATTTCTTTATTTCTCTCTATTTCTCATCCATTCTTAAACCAATACACTTACCCACATATCTGGACGTGTGACTGTGTAGAGGAAGTAATTGACTTGATGAATGTAATATGGCTTTTCGAGCAACACGCACAAAGTGGCTACTCATAGTTTTCCTTTTCCATATGATTTACGCTAGATACCGAATCTAATAACATGGAAATGACGTACGCATGTGGATTGGTA
Organism: Taenia asiatica; assembly: GCA_001693035.2. Classification (NCBI taxonomy): domain Eukaryota; kingdom Metazoa; phylum Platyhelminthes; class Cestoda; order Cyclophyllidea; family Taeniidae; genus Taenia; species Taenia asiatica. The sequence goes on from LWMJ02000913.1 coordinate 9,789, forward strand.
GTAAGGGGAGAAGGAGACGGGTTGGTAGCATAGCTTGCTCCTAATCTATACGATATCCACCTGTTTTGGACCATTGACGTCTCTAAAACGTTAACGTGGTAGGTTGGGAACGACCGGGAGATGGAGATGGAGATGTGCCATTACAAGAGGATGGAGTACCTTCACAGCACAAGCCTCAAAGCTCACGGAAGACTCAAGTCGACCAATTGCGTTGTCAGTTGTTGATACGTCTTGAAAATCACTGACTTTGGCATCCCCAAAATCTACAACTTAACAGGCAGTTATCCTTCATACCACCCCGAAGGTTAGTTGCTCTTACCATCCTCTGCAATTGCATCTTATCCACAGAAAAATTATGGACAGCGCCTGAGCTACTGCGTGACGAGACAGCAGTGATGAATGGGACCAAGCCGGGTGATGTCTAAGCATTCGGCATAATAATGCACGAAGTCTTCCATCAGACAAAACCATTTGGAATGGAAGATGCATCAGCAGAGGAGATTCTAGAACCTGTCAGGAGCCAAGAAAAGCATCACTTTTGGCCAAAGGCGAGTATTTCTTTTCACCGCAGGATGTCGTTATGAGTTTATCAAAGCCTTCACTACAGGAGGTCGGATCTATGTAGAGACTCAGCACTTGTCATTTATGGTGTGGTGAAAGCATGAGTGAGGACTATCGAGGTTGTTGTCGAGTTGAGTATGTCGACCAATGTGTTTTTGAGAAAATTGCTAATATTTACCGCACTTGGCATCTCAACTATCAAGGCGGCTTCGAATTTTCAAGGAAGCTGGAAAAGACGACAAGAGCAGAGACCTGAGCTGTTGCCGTAGGAGTCTGTTTTCGAAAGTCTAAAGAGGCTCGCGTAACTTTGCGTTGGACTAAGCCCCTTTTTGATGGCAAAGTACTCACCAACTACTACCCCACTTTTTCTCTCCAGCTTCATGAAACAGGTGTTCCATCAACTTACAGAAATATTGTTGAGCGAGCGTGGTCAGACAATCCTGGACTAAGACCAATATTCAAGGAGCTGAACGAAGAGATTCAACGAATGACCAGTGGAAAGTAGGTTTGTGATAGCATTCGAGCCTCTCCCTAATCTCGCAAGAAAATCGAACATTATAGAAACATGTTCAAGGTGATGGAGAACTACTCGTGTCGGTTGGAAGAAGAGGTGAGAACTCGAATGGATGATCTAGAGAAGGAAAAGAGGAAGAAGGAACTTCTCATCTGTCGCTTGCTCCCTCCGTGAGTTTTCTGTAGCATGATTTCTGGCTGTCAGCTATGGCCGTTGGGACCGCATCTTGTTAGCTTGGACTGATATACAACCACGCGAGTGTGGAGTCTGAGTGATGTGAGAGTGGAAGAGTGGTGCTTAGTTGGAATTGTAGAGTTGTGGCAGAAGCATTTAGGGCGGGTGTAGCAGTGGAACCTAAGACCTACGACGAGGTGTCAATCTACATCAGCGACATCGTTGGCTTCACTACCATTTCGGCAATGTCCACACCACTGCAGGTTGTTGATCTTCTCAACGACCTGTATACGTTGTTTGACAGGACGATTGCACACTACGATGTCTACAAGGTGAGGTCCATTTAAGACGCCTGAGCCTACTCATAGCTACAAGTTGGATCCCAATTCATCACAGTTGGTAAATGGAACCAGCACTCTGCTACTCCTACCTGCTTTGATAACGATGTGTTTTGAGTCACAATTTACTGAGTAATTAAGAACTTACTAATGTGGAGGAAATGCTAAATTGAGTAGTATTCTAGTATGTGGGCAAATGGTTGGTTGAAGTTGCAGGGTACCACGCTACATCTCATTGCTCATTAGTCTAGTCGACACCCCTGCGTCTCTCCCACCAATGTGCTGGCACAGTTGCAACAGCAATACTCAAAGCGGATGCTGATTGAGGTCGGATTTGCCTATTGTAGGTAGAGACGATAGGCGACGCCTACATGGTGACTTCGGGACTGCCAGTCCGTAATGGACGACGCCACGCAGCTGAGATCGCCACCATGGCCCTCACCTGCTCAGTGCTTGTGGCACCTTCACCATCAAGCACCTGCCACAGGTCCCCTAAAGGCTACGCATCGGTCTGCACAGCGGTTAGCTGAATGCGCAGGACACAGATAAACTTATCCAAATTAATTTTAACAGCGCTTAAGCAATGCCTTGGCGAAAGGACATTCTGACGCTAAAATTTGAAGCAGCACTTAGGTTATCAACCTGATCTCCCTACGCCTCATATGTGCTGTTGTTCATGATACGTCAATGCTGTCATACATGCGCAGCACAGCCTAATGTATTTTCCCAGAATTAATGCTTCGCATTTGAGTTCCTTTATGCGTTGCCAACGCTACAATTAAGCAGGTAACACAATTTAATGTCCTCGTGCAATTTCAAAGCTCTGCTAAATAAATAATCAGAATGCCTCCAAGCGCTGGCTTTTGATGTGAAAATCAAAATTCCTCTTTAATTAGGACTACTAAATATGCACTTCGTTGCACAGCACTGTTCTCTTGCAGGACCTTGTGTTGCTGGTGTCGTGGGGCTTACAATGCCGCGTTACTGTCTCTTCGGCGATACCGTTAATCGAGCACTGCAAATGGAGTCAACTGGAGCCAGTTAGTGGAATCCTCCTTGACCTACTTGCCCTCCACCATGCCCTCAGCGGAAAACGTATCTGTCTCAGCCTTTTGAATACACATCAGTAAAGAGATGAAGGAAGTATTGGATGAAATCGGAGGCTATCATACTTAGTATCGCGGATCAGTGGAATTTGGAGACGGTGTGGAAACAACAACTTATTGGCTCACTAGCAGTGACAATTTCCATGGGCCATTACCTCGGCCCCCTTCATTAACAACGTGAGCATTGTCACCTTCTATACAATGATTTCTCACACATTAGTTTTAAGTAGTCTCATTCGATTTTATCGTGTTGTTTAGTTTGGATCCCCAATTACTTTGTAGCATGAACGTGGTCAGAAGTCTAATTGACCGTATTCAAATGGTAAAATCAACACATTAAGGGGGTGTGAAGACAGTAGGTGATACCTGAGCCTTTTCTGATTGGGGCTCTCTGACGCTCCCATTGACCTGCCTGAGTGTGGGTATGGCAAGTAATAGTAGATAATGTTTGAATGTGGTGGTTGTATTCAGTCCTTGTTCGCACCAATGTAAACAAAGTGAACACCGTATTGGCAGAAAGCCCACTGCTAGTCAGTTAATAACGTGGGTGGTGTAGGTTAGACGGGGGCAGATTAGACATACACACTTGCCCAAAGTAAGTTAGACTATTTTTAATTGCAGTGATAATTTGAATGGTGATACCACGATCACTTACCATAGAATATCTGGCTCAACTTCTCTATGACCTGTCTAAAAACACCATGTAATGTCATGAGCTCATTATTTTTCTGTTTTGTGCTGCAGTGGAGAATGCCATGGGTGAGTTGAGCTGCAGGTGTCGTCACTTTTTTTTCCTACTGTCTACGATATCACTTTCTCTCTGCACATCAGTGGTAAGTATTTTGCGTGGCTGCAGTTTAACTGCTGAAGTTTCCTTTGAAAATCACTAAAGCGAATGCTGTACCCATGAAGTCACACTGACCTATTTAAAGCAACATCGTAAATGCAGGTAGGATGCTATTTGGGCAACAATTAATCCAACTTCTTCAGAACACATTGGCTGTGGAAGTCTGGAGCGGATCTGTTTATAGCCACTTCCTCCTGCACTCTACCATTCATTCTAGCCGTAGACAGAGTAGTTCTTTACTTTTCCGCCTTCACCTGTGCAAATCTCATGCAGCAACTGCGTGAGACATTGTGCAGTCCTGCATTGTCATTGCAACATCAAGCATAGGACCGCATTACTAGTCTTAACGGCTCATGCTCTTTCCCGGGAAGCCTATCTTAGACATGCCCCAGGTGCGTGAATGTAGGCCTTTCAAAGCCGTAGTTGTTGGTTGTTCTCCTGAAAGCAAGTGATAATGTCCGCATCCAACGCAGTGTCACTTGTCCACCCACTCACGCACAGAGGGAAACATAGGGAATTACATTCTAGGGAGCTGAACTAATTTTTACTTCATTGTTCAAAGTTTAGCCATTTAATTTGTCTTCATGGCCAATATCTACTTTAGTCGCTAGCCTCTAGTCTCGCTAGTCGTCAATCGGTGAGCAAACAGTCATTCATCAACCCCACGTTCTTATGTCATTGGTCATTAATGGCTTTTGTGCTCATTATGCAGCATTTGCTACTGCATGGCAGATGGGCAAAGCACACTTCTTTGGCAGCTACCATGAACGTGGCTTGGGTGTGAATGCAGATTTCGACGAAATGTCTCATGATCATCACTCGTGTCTTTGCAATAGCGATTGCTGTTTTGCGCATGATTGGCCCCCATTAATTCGGTGCTCCATTCCTTAAGCTTGAATGAGACATTCCGTTGAACCTGATGCATCCTTGATTCATTTTGCGAATCGCCAAAATTAAGTGATCACTAACCATCCCACTTTTCTACTCGCCTTACGGAATCGCTGTGCACTAAACCTCAGCCTTGTAATCGGGTCGAGATCATTGCCTATGGAAGACATATACAGTCAGGGAAGCAGTAGTAAGCACCACTGAATGCGTGTGAAACCAAGAGCATGCTCCATTTTTAATCATCCGAAAACTGACCTTCGAGTCCATATTCCCGACACTCCCAGTGGTCTCCGATGAACACCTTTGCCTGACCCATAACATTATACAGGTAGGCGACAAATGTGTTAACAATTCCTCAGGGATCAAATCCGGCTGGATTTCAACTATCCAGTGTCCTCTGCAATTCGATCACCTGCATTGCGGTGTCGTTTTCGCCTGATTATTCAGAATGTAGACATGGCAGAAATCAAGCTCACGCACACAAATGTCAATCCCTACTACCATGATACTGATAAGCTAACTTAGAGCATAGCTAGCGTAGTATTATACTGCCTCATCCGCCCCTTACTGGTCCGTCTTTCTTCTTTCAGGTTAGCCTGCGTTTATCCTGAAGGTGCAAATTAACTTTCAATACGCAACCTTCATCAAAAATAGCACATTGGTCTTCACGCTTTCTTCACTTGCTTTGTGTTACAAGCTTCTAATTATTTTCCGTCCTTTACCAATCGTTGCTATTCCCTACAGCACAATAAGTGCTCCTTCTTTCAGTTAAGGGTTCAATTTATCTCGTTTTAGCTATTATCACTCTTAAGTGACTGAGTCTTTAGATCTATTTTGTGCTACCCTTTAGCGGACAGCCCTACATGATACCTTTCTTTGCGTTTGAGCTCTGGTAAAGCGTTAAACTGCGTTGTCTGACAAAGAAACCAAGTGGGGCTGGAAAAACTCGCACTCATAAAAGTAGGACTAACTAAGAAATAAATGAAACACCAGGTGGATGAGCTGCGCAAACACTGTAGATAAGCATAAACACTGCAAGCACTTAAGTCCGTGGTTTTGAAAAATTGCCTAAAAATTGGCATTCAACCCCCTAATCTAATAAAAACCTCCAAATCAACCCAGCCAACTGCTCTTATAAGGTCGTGTAAGCTAATGTGATGCGCATTTGCCCACGCGTCATTCAGCGGTGGTGACTGACTAACAGACTGACTGACCACTGCACGCAACGTAAAATCACCGGTCTGTCATCTGAAAGAGTACTGAGAATATCTGTCATCTGAAAGAGTACTGAGAATGTGTCTATTTTTGATGCTCTGTATGTGATGGATCTCTGTCTACGCATTCTAGGTTGGAGGTGGCAGATAAGGATACCTGAAGTTCGAACCCGTGTGGCCTAATGGACTGGGTCTGCCTCCTAAGTAGAAGGGTGCGGGTTCGGGTCCCGCTGCGGGTGCTCTATTGATGTTTGCACAAATCCAACCATCCCTCTATCAGCAGCGCTGGCAAGAGTAGAGTAATGGGTGCAATTATATGATTGTGGTAAGCTCAACACTCCTCGCTCACTAAGGATCCTCGTTTCGCGAGTGAGTGCTGCTTCCGCCTTCATCTCATTCACTTATCCTAATTCACGTCGCATGCTGCATAAAGGCGAGTAGCTGCAAAGGCATGTCAGATGGCAGAATATAAGAACTTGCCCAGAGCGCCATTGCCTCATTACTCCCACATATACGTCCAAAGAGATTTAGCTGCAAATAACAGGGTTTAAATTCGCCACTGTTAATGACTGTACCATGGAACCACCAAGGATGACAATTGCCCATTCCCCCTTGGCCGGTACTTTGGTAGGTTTTTGTCTGTGGTCTGACCGCTTGATCTAATACTGGTTGTGGCCTATTCCAAAGCAATTAAGTGAAGAAGAATGGGATGGAACTAATATGAGTTGGGTGATGTTGGTCAAATGTGTGGCCATGGAATCCAGGGATGGAGAAGAGAAGTGGCTAAACGCTTGCGGCCAAATTGCATGGTGGTTTGATCCGCGTGTTGGGTGCCCGAATTTCCGAGTTCAAATTTATGCTAGATTTTTATTTTCTCACTCCCCTTTTACCCCTTCCCCTTCCCCACTACTTAGCATGTGTGGGGTACACCCCACCACATGGCGTGTCAGATGATGAGATGTGATATCATACGATGCACCTTGGTTGAGACGAGTTGGATGCAAAGCTGTGATGCTGCAAATGGGTGAGAGGAGATAACCTTTGTATGTGAAACGTCAGAAAATGGTTAGACGCAACAGAGTGAGACAGGATTGTGTCGCTGATGTCCTCATACTGAAAACGCGCCCAAGTCGAGATAAGAGGTGGATGGAAGTTGAAGAAGAGGTAGTTGGGGTAGAAAATTAGAGAGGTACAATTTCAGATTATGTGGTGGAAGAGCATTTTCCTCTGTGCATCACATTTTAGGGCAGCGTGACCAAGTGTTTTCAAGGGCCTGTTATAGGCACCAAGTCTAAAGGGTGCAATTTTCGACCTCCACGTTTTGCTCATTCAATTTCAGCATCACAATCAGATTTCGCGCATAATAATACCAGTGTTAGGCAGAGTGGTCGGTTTGTAGAGCGGTGAGATTTATCTAATCTTAGGAATTTCCGAGGCCACAGATATGGCATTTAAATAGCTTATTCAGTTCCTCACGTTGGTTGAGTATCTACCCATATGGGTGACTTTTAGGAGCGTCGCATGACTGGTGTAGGACAAGGACAAGAAGATGTGGCTTGGCTTCACTTTGCCTGCCAAATTTAGTAGCTCAACACTACTGGTGTACAGCTGAGGGAGTTCATGCCATTCTTCTAGGTGGTGAATCGAGAAAGCCATCTTGAAGCTCATTAGCTCTAGTGTCATTATCGCTAGAAATCTCTATAGTGGAAGCCCAAAGAAGGTGCCTAAGATGTAAGTGCATCACTCCCTCTCAAGTTGACATTCAGCGTGTGTCAGATGTCATCTCAAGACGTCCTGCTCTGCTCCGTTTTGTCTCGCCTTCTACTATACTGAGCTGCGGCGTTAAGAAAGACTGAAAGATGTGGATTTGACGTCCTCATTCTTCTCAGTGCTGTTTTTCTCTGCCTGGGTATTCACCAGTGGGTCATTCCTCGAGGCGATGCGACAGGAGGCCAATTCTTTGTCAAGTTGGGCGAACTCACAACACCCGTGCTAGTTAAAAAACGCAAATTATTTCTCCAGGCCCAAATCAGGAGTCACTGCAAACATTTAACAGCGAGGAGCAGATGATGCACACGATCAGATCTTAGGTAGTCGAGAAGATATAGTTGTGCACGGTCACCCAAACCACCGCCTTGGATGATTATCAGCCACCAACGTAAAGCCAGGTCCATTGGCGACTGGAGCATTCCACCACCCCCCTCCTGCTCCTGCCATATTAAATGCATGATCATCGGAATAGGGAAAGGAACAATGAGTGCTCTGGCAATTGCCTTCATATTCTCAAATAGGCATTGGGTATGCCTCTACTGTCTTCTCTACACACCTTAGTATGCTGTCGACCTGGAAGTTGCATTCATAGCCATTGCCTGGCTGGAATTATTTTTTTGGGTCGCTCAACATCCCACCTTCGTTGAAAAGGCTCTAATCATCTGACTTGTTTAAGTGGGCTTAGGCCGAACTGTGGAATTGGGAGTTTTGGTGACCATAATTTGTTGTGGAAGCCGCAAAGCAATGATGACGCAAAAATTAACCAGAAAATGAGTCAAGGATGGCAAAGGCATAATCGCTGATGATTCTATAGTAATTTGGAGCCTGTATTTTTGTAAAGCACTCATTTTACACCACAAATTTTATGTGACATGGAAAGTAGCACCTTCCGAACCCGCATGGTGTGATGTTAGCACAGTCAAATACGCTGAGCCAGGGGTCAGTGGGGTTTGACCAGTCTAAGCATGTCTATAAAGGAGCACACCAATAGCTATCATCAGCATCATCATGTCAGACATCTTTGTGCCATTCTGGTACAAATATTGGCTGTGATCGTCAAGGTGGGGTCGGTAGTCCCCAGAAAACTTCTGTGACTTGAAACAGTTAAGATTAATTTTGATTAAAACTGCATCCATCAAAAGTTTGTTTGACGTCGCTTGATGAAGTGGGTCATTCCTCGAGGCGATGCGACAGGAGGCCAATTCTTTGTCAAGTTGGGCGAACTCACAACACCCGTGCTAGTTAAAAAACGCAAATTATTTCTCCAGGCCCAAATCAGGAGTCACTGCAAACATTTAACAGCGAGGAGCAGATGATGCACACGATCAGATCTTAGGTAGTCGAGAAGATATAGTTGTGCACGGTCACCCAAACCACCGCCTTGGATGATTATCAGCCACCAACGTAAAGCCAGGTCCATTGGCGACTGGAGCATTCCACCACCCCCCTCCTGCTCCTGCCATATTAAATGCATGATCATCGGAATAGGGAAAGGAACAATGAGTGCTCTGGCAAATGCCTTCATATTCTCAAATAGGCATTGGGTATGCCTCTACTGTCTTCTCTACACACCTTAGTATGCTGTCGACCTGGAAGTTGCATTCATAGCCATTGCCTGGCTGGAATTATTTTTTTGGGTCGCTCAACATCCCACCTTCGTTGAAAAGGCTCTAATCATCTGACTTGTTTAAGTGGGCTTAGGCCGAACTGTGGAATTGGGAGTTTTGGTGACCATAATTTGTTGTGGAAGCCGCAAAGCAATGATGACGCAAAAATTAACCAGAAAATGAGTCAAGGATGGCAAAGGCATAATCGCTGATGATTCTATAGTAATTTGGAGCCTGTATTTTTGTAAAGCACTCATTTTACACCACAAATTTTATGTGACATGGAAAGTAGCACCTTCCGAACCCGCATGGTGTGATGTTAGCACAGTCAAATACGCTGAGCCAGGGGTCAGTGGGGTTTGACCAGTCTAAGCATGTCTATAAAGGAGCACACCAATAGCTATCATCAGCATCATCATGTCAGACATCTTTGTGCCATTCTGGTACAAATATTGGCTGTGATCGTCAAGGTGGGGTCGGTAGTCCCCAGAAAACTTCTGTGACTTGAAACAGTTAAGATTAATTTTGATTAAAACTGCATCCATCAAAAGTTTGTTTGACGTCGCTTGATGGAATTCGCCTTCCGCATTTCGTGCATTAATACGTAAAATGGGGTATGAATGGGGCTTCACTCCAGTGCGTGTTCAAGATTATGACTTGAATACAGGGCCTACTTTACTGCTCCCACAGGGTTCTAAACACTGGCCTTTGTTTCGATGCCCAGTGTTAAGTTAAAGTACGTCACAGACTGCCAACGCCAAGTTCCACTGCTCACTTTTAGTTTGCAGTTAAGTGCATTAATCTATTTCGCTAATATTGCCAGCAGCACAAATAAGGACCTAAAATGCCTTAACTCGAGACCTCTTAGACAAACAAATCCATTGGTGGAACTTAAACCGATGACTTAGTACATAATACTGGCCAATTCGCTCTTCCGACTTGGAGAAAATGTAAGAAAACTGCATCACTACTGCAGTTAAAGACTGACTTTTCTTTTTGTCAAATTTGAAATTCAAAGGTGGTTTTGGATAAGATTTGGCAATCTAGACATTTGATAGGAGGTGGTTTATTCGACTATTCAAGTCACAAGTTGCAGGTCATGCAGTTATAAAGCGCTGCTTTGAAAAGAATCAATATCCTTCCTCCTTTGCAGGCTCATCCCAGGTAAGTCTGTATTATCGCAGTAAAGTGAGTTGAATTGCACTGCTGCCACGATCGCGACCAATAAATGGAAAGCAGCGGTCGTAGTGGAAATCACAGCCATACATAACAAAACGGTAGGCTGCATACATTTGTACAATCCTGAAGGCACAAATTTCGACTTCTACATTGTTAATTTATTAACAAATCTCCGCGGATTATACTTTTGATCAGTTGCATCGCACCCGCACTTCTGTAAGTCAATCCGCCATCTATACTTTTACTCTGATTTATTGTGATTTTAGGAAAGCCTTGAAGAGGTTTGATTCATTGGAGCATAAAATCGCAATCACTTCCAGTCGAGGGTTGAACTCTTGTAGGAAAATGGTTCGTTGTGAGTAGCTGTTCATCAAGCAAGCATAATTACTAAGAAGTTTAGTGAACGCTTAGCCACAACACCCGATATTTATGACTGTTTCTATGTCAGTTGGCTGGTGATGATTCACTTGTGTCATGTTGCATTGTACAACCCCAAATTAACGGCAAAATTGCGTTGTTTTTAACAGCTTAGTTAGAATTCTCCACCGCACAATTTTGCATTTCCGTCTCAACTTCCCAACACCAATGGGAATCTACCCATGCAAACAGCGGTAACCATGATACAATGAACAACGGTAGCAAATACAACCTTTACATCTTATGCTGAGCGCATGTATAATCGTAAAGCACACAGATCGGTGTACGTCCATGGGGGATAAACCAAGGCAGTCCACCCTAGAACCTTAAAATGCAAACAGATGGGTTTTTAATCACTGCGCTCGCTGAAACCATCCAGACTACCGATGCAATGTGACGTGTCGCAATGCGATACGATGGTCGATCCATTATATCCACTAAACAACATCCAATAAATTCGATGCAGTCAGACCGATACAAATCAGAAATTTTGCGATTACACACAAATCTCTGCACAATGGATGCTGACAACTTACTGGGTCACCAGTTTTAAAAAAGAAGGTAGTAACTCAGCGTCATTTTCACCATAAGCCTGCAAATTTTGCATGCATGATAGCGTTTGTTCCCAATTTATCCAAATAATCTGCGCCAAATGCCTAAAAAGCAAAAGAAATCAAAGCATTGCCATACGCTTCCATTGTAAAGCATGTCTAGTAGACGAAGAAATACCTACAGAAATGGCGTGAATGCATACGATCAAACATCGCCTCCAGTGTCGGATGTTTTGCGAAGAATTTTGCACAGCGAATGTGCATTTCTACATCTGCCATTATTCAGACTGTAGTATTGCGAAATAAAGCAGAGAATCAGGGGACGTGTTCATGGAAAGCTGAAGCGATGGCTGTGGAGCAGAGCACGCACTGGATTTTAAAGGGAGATTAACGCGCACACACTCACGAAAATGGGTTTCGAAGAAAGGCTTGCAAAGCAAACCCAATTTTGCGAACAGAACAAAGCACAGGCAGCAAAGAATGTGCTTTTGTTACTTTCAACATATTAGAAGGCATAAGGCAAGAATAATTGACAGGCGTCTTGATGACGCCAGAGCATTTCAAAGGTTCTAGGAGACGTTGAGCAAATCGAACAACGCGGATTCAGGATTGCTGAATCACCTCAAGCACATATAAAACAGGATGCCAAAATCGTGCTGCGATTCACCCTATTTGGCCATCCATTGCGCGATTCTTTTGTACTTGGATTAAAACAAGAATAGTTCTACTCAATGCACCTTATTTATAAACAATTTGGTTTAAATTAGTATGCATAAAGACAAAGATCTGAACACAAATACACCCCTTAAATTATGTACATATTCATGTGCACAGAAATGCATGCTCATAGAGGGACGTATCTAAAAGTGAGTGGCGCCTAACATGATGGTAGCAAACCAGATGTGCAGGGCCGAAGATGAAGCTTCTAAATAACGCGAAACACAGCCTGTATCTGTAGACATACTTTAACGGCTAGGGATGCGACTTGTGCTAGACTTTGCAAAAAGGCTTACGGCCAATATAATGGGTGAGCGAGGCACCTCCTGGACCAGTCCACTACTTGCATCTTTGTCTCGATTTTGTTAAGAAGGGCACTTTTTCTGTTCAACGTTGTCTGAGCTGACTAAGTAGCTGAACATTGACTTCCGTGTGCTATTGATTTATGGCAGCTGCCTCACTGACCCCACTGATAGGAGCTTGGAAGGACTAGTTCCTAGAAAGCTGGCGCTCTATTCTAAAATGTGTTTCAGTTATTTGGTGTGCCTTTATTATGGTGATTTTAGGGCACACCAATGATAAGAGCGTTGCCAAATACCAAGATAAGCGAAAATTTGGGCCATTCTACCAAAAGGTTTTCGCCGTTTTGGTTTCTCTGATAAAAACAGATTCCGAATACCCTCTCTACCGCGGAATTGAAGCAGTTAGTGTGCGGTCCCTTCGCTCCTGTCCTCACAGGATGAATTGTCCTTGTGACTTAGCCTTCGACCTTACCAGTGATCCTGGTTTTCATCATTGAGGCGGTACTTCCTTCTGGCACGGATTCTGAATTTTTCTTTGGCTTGGGACGAATTGTCTTATCTACAATTTGGTCCTTCCCTTCGTATCACTGATTTGCGCACTGTTACTTCGGTCAAAACCAGGACCTGACAAGTGATCATCAATAACCACGGCCACGAAGGCATTGCCACTCACTAATCAGGCACCAAGAGCAACTGAATCGATGCATGAGACACAAGCCAGCAAGCTTCACATCTCTTCAGGCATTTGCCTTCAATTACTACACTCACCAATGTTCCCGATTTTCTCCCTCGAATACCCTTCTCTGTATTTTGAAAGAGGCACTATGATCCACCCCTATCAGCTCTATTAATGGCACGGATATCAGAATTATGTATGCGTTCATTTTCCTCTCTCTGTGAGTTGTTTTGAGCTGAATGTGCATATACTTAAACAAATGATGATCTCAATTGCCACGGAGGTTGGGGTGGAGGATCCATCGCACAGGTATGGCCTAGGTCCACTGCAGCGAAAGGATCCGAAGAGAAGCAAACTCGGTCAAGTATGGGAGACCAACTTTCTGATTTTTGACTGTGAATATCGATGTAAAACGGCATGGCAATTCAAGTAAAGCACCATGTAAATGTGGAACGAAGTTAAAAGTCTTTGCACACAATCAGGAAAAGAGTGGCAATCCTGATCGCACTGCAGAAGAGTAATTACATTAAGCATATTAAGCTCGCGTTCATGCATGTGAATGACTATTTTCAATATAGTGCCACAACAAATGTTACCGGTTTCATAGAGAAATCGGCAATCAAGAGGAAGTTCAGAAATGAAGGGGAATATGAATAGGACCAAAGAATTGTAGGGAAATTTTAAGGTGCTTTGTTATGATTTAAATAAATCGAGCTAGCATTTAATTCGCCATTTAAAACCGATATTACTACCGTGAACATTAAAAGTCGGGGGTAAATTTATTCCACACAGCTTCTTCCATTGCCATGCATCAACGCATTAATTAACAAACCCGAAAGGACAAACGTCTCCATCATCTGCTCCTTCTACATTCTTGACTGTTTCCTTTCCAAAATGATTAACTGAATTCATGCTGGCGCCTCTCACTCGCACTAGCTGAAGAACAACATCACAGAAACATAAAATGTCTTCTTTGGCTAGACCTTGACCTAAATTTAGTGTTTTTTGTAAATGCACAACATAGTTCGAGGTGCTACGCATAAACTATGCCAGCTGCATTTCAATACATATGTATTTATTACAATCGCCAATTTCGGAACGCTTAGCAAGCCTCTTGAGTGTACTACCGTGTGCGAAGCAAGGTAAATCCCAATGAGTAGCATCACTAATAAGGACTTATCCCCGTACCGAGGATAATCAAGAATGCTCTTGGCCATAGCTGTAGCTTTGGTGCCCAAGGACCACACTCCAAGCCAAATGTGAACACAAAATAAATTCCGCTATTCGTGTATTCTTGCTCATATTGGCCCATAAAACGCATTCCTTGATAGTGTCATCTTCTTTCCTGCTTTGGTCTTGGCTACTTGATGGCCGACCTGACCCAATCCTTTAATACAGGGATGGGAAAGGCTTGAGGTCAAGAAGAAGTTGCATGGGCGTCATTCTAGTTTATTTGGAGCCTGTTAAGTATCTTTTGAGTGGCCTTATTTTATCAGGCGCGCAAGTTTTTTGACTTTAGAAATGTCATGATTGTGAGAAAGCGTGTCCTTCTTATTACGTTATCATTCATAACGAAGTTAGACAATTAGGTCTTTGAGCATTGGCTGGTTTCTCAAGACGAAAATATCGGCTCATATAAATGGAGCAGGAACCACATGATGTTTGTTAAATTCATCACAGGAACCAGTGATGATTTTAATGAACGCCGAAAACTGATTTCTTTGGGAGTGCTATCCAATGCTGAAAGTACATGGAATCAAGCAGCATGCGTGCCGGGGAACTATAATCTTATGCAAGCGGCTAGCTCAAATATCTGATGCCATGCTGATTAATAAGCCGTGAATCGTTTACGATGCACGTCGCATACACTACATGCGGCTTGCTGCGGTGGATTCCACTTTAGACTTGTACCATTTAATATTCTGTTGCATTGCACGTCGCATACACTGCATGCGGCTTGCTACGGTGGATTCCACTTTAGACTCGTACCACTTAATATTCTGTTGCATTTTGGTCTCATCTTGACAGAACGCACGCTTAATTCATTGTTGTTTCATTTTTATTAGTGATCATATGTTTAGACATTTCATAAATTCCATACAAGTGTTGACGCTATTCCTTTAGGAATTAGGATTAGCCGATTCATTTTCTTCGACTTTCTGCTTTTGAACACCATAGAGGTAAATTTCGCTCCCTAGTTCTGCCGTTATAACATCAATTAAAACTGACATTGAAACAGGCGCCACATTGGGCATCTTCAATTATTCATGTTTGACAAGCCTATCATAGTGCTCTCAGAGTGGCGCCAATGCCTCCAATTTTTGTTACAAATGTGCCTTTAGCAAGGACGTCTAGAATCCTTTGACAGCAGCGGCTAAGTGGTTACCGATCCTATAAAGTGATAAACGCTAATGTCAGCAGGGTCACAAATAAAGAATGAAGAAGAAGCCAAAGAAAGGCTCACTAAGCATCCTTAAACTCCCACATTCCTCCTTGCAGCTGTTGAGGAAATGTCACTACGAGGAGTGATTGACTTAAATCACAAGCCACTCGCATCAAATCATCCGATGCCTAACAAATCCTTCATTTCATCTTCGGTAAAGCCAGTCTGAAATCAAGAAAAGTCAATGATTTTGTGGCTGCGTGATAAA